>JAGDQP010016140.1:0-41163 GCA_022664845.1 Lepisma saccharinum | reverse complement strand
AACTGGAACTATTACTGAGGTTTTCCATTCCTTTGGAAGCTTCTCCTTTCTCCACATAGAAATTTTCCAATTTATGTAGTTCCTTGACTAGCGCTGTTTTTCGCTTTAACCCCTTCGCCACCAGCAGAAATTCGTTCCCTTGTTGTGAGGAGCCAGAATTTCTTGCAGAGTTATATAACAATTCTAAGCCTATTATTTATTAATTATGCAAACAAGACTGACGCTAGATTCATAGTGAATAATATACCTAACACAAGAAGGCCAGTACCAGCTTCTACTGTTTTTTAGAAATTCAATATGGCCGACAGCAGCCATATTGAATTCTTAGCATTCATGTTTTTCCCTTATTGTCGTTCATATTTTCAAGCTGTTTTACTTTCCATGGCTATCGGACACTTCTGCAGAATGGTACGCAAGTGTACATGCACATAGTCAACAAAATGGCAGACGCCAGCCATATTTGTTTCTTAGTATTCGTCGTATTTCACTTATTGTCGTTATATTGTTCAAACTTTTTACTTTCCATTGCTATTGGGCAGTTATACAGAATTGCACACAAGCGTACATGTACATAGTCAACAAAATAGCCGACGGCAGCCATATTGGATTCTTAGCATTCGTCGAATTTCAATTATTGTAGTTAATATTTTGAAACATTTTTACTTTCCATTGCTATTGAGCGGTTATGCAGAATGGTACGCAAGATTGTACCCACATATTAAACAAAATGGCAGACGGCAGACATATTGGATTCTTAGCATTCGTCGTATTTCAATTATTGTCGTTCACATTTTGAAACATTTTTACTTTCCATTGCTATTGGGCGATTTTCGCCTTGAGACAAATTTTGGAGAAGAAATGGGAATACAGTGGAACTGTTCACCAATTATTCATCGATTTTAAGACAGCATATTCTATCAAAAGGGAAAAGTTATACAGTATCCTGATACGATTTGGAATTCTGAAAAAAATGGTTCAACTAGTGAAGGTGTGTCTCAGCGACTCCATAAGCAGAGTACGGATAGGTAATAATATGTCAGATAGTTTCAAGATTCGCAACGGATTGAAACAAGGCGATGCTTTGTCACCACTACTGTTTAACGTTGCGTTAGAATATGCGATTTTAAAAATTAAAGGGGACAAAAAGGGTCTATCATTGAATGGTTTGAATTAACTGTTCGTATACGCGGATGATGTAGATTTAATAGGGGACGATATAGATGCACTACAAAGCAACACCGATGTCTTAGTAGAGGCGTGCGATGAGATAGGTCTACAGGTAAACATAGATAAAACAAAATAAATACATGATAACAAACCAAAAAACAGAAAATGAAGGAAATAAAAACATAAGAATTAGGGATGAGGTCATAGAGAAAGTAAACAAATTTAAATACTTCGGAGCATACGTAACAAGCATAAATGAGGTCACGGAAGAAATAAAAAGTCGCTTAGTATCGGGGAACGCATGTTTCTATTTAGTCCAAAAACTTATAACATCGCGATTAATATCAAGGAAATTGAAATTAAAAATATACAGAACATTATTCTGCCGGTAATACTTTGCCGGTCCTGCGAAAGTTGGAGTACGACCCTAGCAGATGAACATAAGATACGTGTGTTTGAAAATAAGGTTTCGAGAAAGATATACGGGCCGAAACGGGACGAGATGACTGGAGAGTGGAGGAGACTGCATAATGAAGAACTCCACGGACTGTACGATTCACCAGATGTTGTAAAAATAATGAAATTGTGACGACTAAGGTGGGCAGGCCATGTAGCTCGGATAGGGAAAAGCGAAGATTATGTTCTATCCTGGTTGGAAGGCTGGATTGAAGGAGACCATTGGGAAGACCAAGACGTCGTTGGGAGGACAATATTAGAAGGGATCTTCGAGAAATGGGTGTTCGTGATGAAAACTGGCTTGATATTGCCCAGGATAGAATCCAATTGCGAACGAACTTGCTGCGGCGATGAACTTGTGAGTTCCATAAGCCATAGTTAGTTAGTTATTGCTATTGGGCGGTTATGCAGAATGGTACGCAAGTGTACATGCAAATAGTTAACAAAATGGCAGATGGCAGCCATTTTTGATTCTTAGCATTCGTTTGTATTTCGCTTATTATCGTTCATACTTTTAACCTTTTTTGCTTTCCATTGCTATTGGACGGTAATACAATATTTGTGTTTTGGTCCGTATATTAACTGTGAAAAATTACATTCAAAGCCAATAACATCTTCTGTCTCCCCAACTACCTTGCAAGCTGTCAAAATTTCAGTTTTTACATTTTCATTTTTAAAAGAAAGTAATCGAAAGTTTGAAACTTTAATTCGGCTATTGCACAAAAGTGAAGTTTCGGTCTCTACATAAACTGTGAAAAATGGCAATACAATCCAGTAATATCTTCTGGCCCCCAACGAGCTTGAAAATGGGGAAATTTCAATTATTTGCATTTTAAAATCATTAAAAGTTTTAATGCTGCTGAACAGTATGTGAAACTTAAAATTTCCATAAGAGTTTTACAGTTTTATTACAATTGAAGGAACACATTATGTACTGCAATAGAATTAAGACAGGGTAACAAAGTTCAGAATTTGAAATCATGTTTGGTGTGAAAGCTGGGCATTTAAAGTGGATCGAAAAAAAAAACATTTTTTTTTTTAAATTCGCAATGTGAATGGAGTGAATTTTTGACCAAATGACTTCAATATTACGGGCAAAAATTTCACGTGGATTGGTAGACGTCTCAAGCTGCAGCCGGACCCCTGCAAATTGACCTAAAAATTCCCTTTTGGGAAAAAGATAATTAAAACTCTGATTTAAGAAAAAATAATTAATTTCGCGTACAAATGGTAGGAATTGACCTTAGAATACACTTACTATAAAATTATGAGATTTAGACAACTTTTTGACAAAATATATTGGCATTGTTTGGTTTCCTCGTTTTCTTTGTTTTCTTATTGGAACAGTTTGCTGTACGTTTTGTCCCGTGAAAGTGTCAGTGTCAGTGACTAATAATAATGTGTATTCTACCATAATTGCGAGTGTTCGTTTTGTTGTGCTGTGAAACAGGTGATCAGAATACGTCATCTCAGTGCTTTGGGTTCACTTTTCGTGACTCAGTGCCTGGTAATGTGTAGTGACTGTCTTGGTGTCTCGTGATTTCTTTGTTGGGAAGTGATGACTTTACATAAGGTGCTGCGATCAGATGTAACGGGGTGATTCTCATTTAACTCCAGCACGGTATGTCCTACTGAATTCTATATTAAAATTTAATTTATCCGATTTCTATTTTACGGAGAGACAAGATAACTGCTGCTAATGCTAGGAACAAAATTAGCAAGGAAATATATCTCAAAGTTATTTTAAAATATTTTTAAAATGACTGATTTTGCCACATAAGTTACCTGTCTTAATAGCATTTTCGAAGTTTGGAGTAGTTGTTCTACAGTGACAAATATGAGGGGAAGAATAAACTCATTACGATAACAATCAGAAATTTACATAGAAATTAAAAACAAAAAAACTTTCTTTCTTATTGACTACATTTGTTAATTTTCAGAAAAAGAAACTTTTATCCTGTAATTTTCTGTCGCTTAAGTTACTCTCTGGTTCTATGAATTTCCAACAGATGGCAGGATTCCAAATACCACGTGATATAGTTAGTTATGTTCTCAGGATGTTTCTTGTTTTAGTGTGAACAATCACGTTGATGGTTGTATTATGTTTTTAATCTTGCGGAAGAAAACATGTGGAGGAATGCGTAGGAAGGTTTAATATATGTCACGTAGGTTACCTACCAATGTTTCAGGACCGTATATATCGCAATATATATATATATATATATATATATATATATACGTAGCACAATCTGGAGCGATGGTCTATCGTCTTAAAAATATCAAAAGAGCTTGCACTCAAAGTTAGTACTTTGATAAATTTTCTGAAAAATCACATACGTTACTAAATGTCAGGCCACAGTAATTAATGTTATTATAAAGAACGCCTTTCTTAAAGAATAAGAATTATTATAAGAATTACTCTATAACCGTTTCAGTAAAAAGAGTGTATTTTGAAGTACATATGAAAAAATCTCAACTTCAGTACATTAGTGGTTCATGCATGTCACATATGTTACTTGCTTGTCACATATGTTACTTTAGTACATTGTAGCAAATTTTCTTCAATAAAAGCTGTTACGAAATATTTATTTCACGTCACACTGTGTAGGTATATTGTTTAGTTTCAAAACAAATCACTTCTACAAGCACAAAATAACTCGCTTTAGTGGAGAAGCGCATACTGTATCGTAAGTGACATCTTTCTAAAAAAAAAAAAGTTATTTTACGTAAAATAGAGACGAAAAGTGTATGACAAAACATGAAATTGTTACTGATAAGTTCTAAGGATCATAACAAAAGTGTTCTTTTTATTACTTTTTGAAAGTCATTTTTGACTTCTTCTTGCCTGACCTGCCGGAGTTAAATGAGAATGACCCAACGAACAATAACTTCTTCGTGGTGCGTCATCGCTGTTAAGTTTGCCAACTGTAGATGACGTTGTGAGGCACTATTTATGGGCAAGAGATGAAGCTATGAAGATTCCTAGCAACCGTTGGTAACCTTCTGCCAAAGAACTGTCGAAGAATGTGCGTATCGTGCAACGGATATTAGAAATTTGGCGTGTTGCTTCATTCTCCGGTGATACGATTGTTGGTGAACGAACACAATTTGCAAAGTTTTTGAAGTACCGTCAAAACCTCCGTCAGCATCAGGAATTTTGTAGTAAGTGTATTCTAAGGTAATTTTTTTTTCGTTTCTAAGCGAAATAAATGTTTTTAAAAAATTCAGAATTTTCAATATTTTTTCCAGAAGGGAATTATTAGGTCGATTTTCACAATTCAGGGGCCTAGCGGCAGCTTGAAATGTCGACCGACCAAGCTGAAATTTTTGCATGTAATATTGAAGCCATTTGGCCCAAAATTCACCCCATCCATATAAAGTGTTATTTCGATCCACCCTATCTTCTTCTTAGATTCAATCTTGGCTCATATGAATCAGTCCTTGGGTACTCACCACATACCACCACCTCGACGCAGCGCTCTACTGATTTAGCGTGGCAAAGACGCAGCTACATGGCACACTTGCTGGTTGCAAAAATATTGATTAGAGGTTTCGCCATTTTGGATCCAAGATGGAGACTTTTTCAACATTTTGTAATACTTTCATAAACTACTCGTGATAATACACCGTTATGCAAAATCTCGGATCTCTAGCTCAAACGGTGTGGATAATAGATTTTAGAGGTCCACGATATTGGATTCAAGACGGCGTCTTTAAAGACATTTGGTAATATTTTCGATAATGTACCTTCATACCAAATTTCATTTCAGTAGCCCTAGCGGTTTAGGCTCTGTATTAGGGTAGGTAGAAATTTTTCTTTGCCGATATTGGGGTTCGAGGTATCATCAAAAGTTGTGCATTGGTACCAAAGTAGAGTAAGGGCTTTTTCGTATAGCGCCATAGGAAAATTTAGCATGGTGTTCAACCAAGGGTGACCCTTCATTAGCGTCACAAATTACCGTGTCGAATGATTGAAAATTAAAACAGTAATTGTAGTTAAGGGTGGTTATCCATATATGGAAGCAGACTACACAGTGTCATCACCCAATATGATAAATGATGATAAGTCTTTGAATTAGAATAATTAGGTGGTAGCAATGAATTATATATTTGTTGTGTACGATTGTTTTCAAGAATCTATTGTAATGAATGTTTAATAGTATGCAAATTTCGTAGAAATACAATGTAAGAGATCCACAGTCCATAAAGAAGATATTTCAAATGAAATAACATAAGAATGTTTTATTCTCGAGATTCAATGCAATGTAAGTTTCAGCTAAGATCCTAACCCAAACGCCATTCCAACATTGAACTTTCCGGAGTCTGCTTTTCCCGATGACTTTTGTTATACAATCTTAAGAATATGGATTTGAGTTGAGCTGAGGGTGAGGACTCGAACCTGTGTGCCTATTGGAAGTGTACTTGTATTAATTAAGCTGCGTTGCCACGGAGAAAAAGATGGTTTTTCGTCAATACTAGAAGGCTACAGGACCATTTGTTAGCAAAAAGAAAGGTTTTCTGCAGTCCAAACAGACTAGTTTATAGTGGATGACTATGAGAGTACATAAAATCTTTAATTGTTGTCATATTGACGGACAAGACCTACAGTTCTCGGTAAACTTGTGCTTTTTAGACCTCCAGCCTGGAATCGAACTAACGCTAGCTGCTTGCAAATGAAAAATGTCTTACAGAAATCACACCAGTGAAGATGAACTCAGGGCTTTTGGCACCCTGTTAGTCTTCCTCATTAGGTTGTTGTCCTGTACAAGGGGTGTTGGGAAAGTCATGTCTATGGCGGGCTAACAAGAAAACCAATGAGCTGAGAAAAAAAAAGCAGTCATTATTTTTCAATGTATATCACCTTCCAGTTCTACACATCGTCTCCATTTTGTTCCAAGTGACTCAATGCCTTCAACATAAAAATATTTCTGCTTGGAGTCAAAGAACTGAATCACATCATCCATTTGCTGCTTGTCGCTGGCCCCTGAGATATGTTTTCAAATGACGAAACAGATAATTATCACTTGGGGCTAGGTCAGGACTGTAGGGTGGGTGGAAAAGTTGAGTCATTCCCTGTTCTGTGATAGCAGCCTGCGCAAGATGGGATGTGTGTGCAGATGCATTGTCATGAAGAATCAAAATTCGACGATTTGCACCTCCACGTCGTTTATTCTGAACTGCTCGGCGTAAATCTTTAAGTGTTTTTTGTAAGTAGTCCCTGTGATGGTATGTTCCTTTGGTATAGCTTCAAGCAAAATAACTCCTTCCCTGTCCCAGAAAACAGTTACCATAACCTTGCCAGCCGATTTCTTTGCCCTGAATTTTTTTTAGGAGTTGGTGACCCCTGATGCTTCCACTGCATGGACTCTTGTTTAGATTCTGGGTCATACCAGTGAGCCCATGTTTCATCCCCTGTCACTACATGCTGGTAGAAGTAGTTATCTCTTTCCATAAAATCCAAATTTTCCTGACACATTTGCACCCGAGTTTGCTTCTGAAAAACGTTAAAATTGTAAGGAATCTATCTGGAACAGACCTTTGTGAGCCGAAGGTGTTGGTGTAGAATATCCCAAACACTATGAATATCAATCCTTACTTCCTCCGCTATTTCTTTAATCTTTTTTCGTCGATCGGACATTACCAATTTTTGTACAATTTCCACGACTTCAGGTGAAGTTGCTGTTTTTGGTCGACCACTCCTATCTTCGACGTTTATTTTACCACACTTAAATGAGCTTATCCATCGTGTTACCTGTCGATGCGACAGTACATCATCACCATACACTTCCACCAAGTTTTGATGAATTTCTTTAACACTGACGCCCTTACGAAAGAAAAAACAAATCACATGTCTCTGTTCTAAATTAGTGTTTTTTGGGTTTTGCTCAACTTGTGCACTTGTGGAGGCTCTGGTGACCCGGTCACTTGACATTTTCGCTTGAAATCTTGTACACCTTATTAAATATGCTTGTCCTTTATGGCCAGGTTGCTTTCATTCACCTAAAAAAGAAAAAAAAGAGATAATTATACATGACTTTCCCAACACCCCTCGTATGTGAGATTTAAGTCTTTTCGAAATTAATGTCTTTAGTTGTAGTACAAAGAAACGAAATAACACGAACCCAGGTCCTCCGAAATGTGAATTTCCACTGGAAATATTTTATTGATCTCTGAAATAGGTCCCACAGATAGGTCCACAAGTTGCAATAATAATGTTTTTGATCACATTAAAAAGAAAATCTTTAATGATACCTATGCCCGTTCCATGTTGTGACGGTGCTACTGCGGTGATGAACCAAGCCATTGTTAAAGAACTACCTAAGTTCGTCGCGTGTGGTGTTACTGCGGTGATGCACTAACCCATTGTTAAGGAACTACCTAAGTCCGTTGCGTGTCGTGCTACAGCTGCGATGTACCCTCTTGAAAGACTGTAAACGTTATGAATTTAAGGAGATTGATTGCAAACGAAAATAAAGAGTGAATTAGATTTTTACTGTGACGATCGAGACAAGCTTTATGTATTAATGGAAATAGCTCATTGAAGTTGTTTTTTGGAACTGAAAGAATTTCCCTCAGTGCAAACAGACTTGTACGCGATCCGAAAAGTACATTATTTTGCTCGAACTTTACTGAGGGTAGTAACGTTTGCCACTAGATCACGGAGAAAAGAATACTTGGTGTGAATAGTCTGCTGACATAACCTGAAAAACACTGTAAACGAAATAGTTGTTACTGCCGCGATGAACTTACATCAGTTGGCTTTAATGATTGGTACTAACTTAAAAGATTACTGGTTTGTGTTGCAGCGTACTGAAGATGAACGACTGCACGTACTGTGGCGATGAACCTTTTCCATTTCCGAATGGAAACTAACAGAGTTGAATTAGGTTATTACTGTCTCAATGAACCGTCAGCGCCGACTTTTTGGAACAAGCTTTAAGTTTAGGTATTTATCGAAATATTTGATTCAAACTGAAATAATATAAAATACACGTTTTAATGCGACACAAGACTCGCGTCCCTTGTTTGTTTGGAACGGAGAAATGGTTGCATGGATTTTTGGCCACATAATTTTGTTGAAAAACAGCTGTGGAAATGAAATCCATGATGCTTGGTGAGTAAAGAAGAAAAAGAGATTGGATGTTTAAAAGGACGCTATGACATTACTAATTTGAACAGGTTGGATTTTTGAAAATGCAGTTGGCCCTTTAAACACATTGCAGGGTAAGAGAGGGAGGAGAAGCGAAGTAAAGGGCGGAGAAGAGAAACAAATGTGTGTGTTTTCGGGGTTCGAGTAGTTATGAAAAGTTGTGCATTGGTGCAAAATGAAGCCATGTCAAATATGGCCGGTTTTGACTGTCAAAAGTTTTTAGCCGTGTTCAAACTAAAATTTTCTCGGAACATAACATTCTTCAACTTTCACACCCTACTCAAATTCAAATTTCTAAAAAAAATCGACCGTTTTGCCCCCTCCCCCCGAAAAACTGTTAGAAAGTTGAATTTGAGTACCTTACAAAAGTAATAGGATGATGTTGTGTTTGTTCGCCCGAAACACAGCCGCACCAAAAAATATTTACCCGGGTCCCGGGGGTCCGAGAAAACGTTATTTTTTTTTTTAGAAATTTGAGATACTCATTAATATTTGGTTATCAAAATTTAGATTCTGAAATAACAAAATTCCAAATGTTTCTTAATTACAAGTAGTCATAGAACAAATGAAATGATTTAAATCGAATTTTATTTGTTATGCTGGAAGGTAAAATGACTTTATTAGTATCTTTGACTTACCTTAGTTTTAGACTTAACTCCGGTTGATTTACTTTGTACAATTTAGTTTAAATACATCTCCAATCCATAAAATTTATTGTTTTTTTTACGTTGTTTTCAGCGGTGTTCGATCACTGTTACTGTCTTCCCATATTGAAAATCTGTATCTGGCGATACTGAATCCCACAAAACTAGATTTAATAACTTTCAAAATTATTACAGAAGACTTTCTCGTTTCTCGAGAAACAATAATAAAAAACTATAGAACAAAGTAACCGCCATTTCCTTTGAATAAGAATTTAACTTCCGTCTTTCTTTTCACGACCATTACCACAGATATCAAATTTAAATTTCACCCCTGTCCAGGAAAAAAGCGCCACTATCGTTCAATGTTACAAATTCTTCCAAAATATAATCAGATTCCTAATGGCAGCTTAAGATGAGGGTAATTGATTACGAAAAGGAAAACTTTTGTAGCTAGTTCGACCCACTCGCTACAAGCACTACCTTCGTATATGTCTGATGTATCTTTAACGTTGCATAAAATTTCTATGCTGGTCTTACAAATTCAAGAGTAGAGAGTTCAACTTTCAGGAAAGAAAGTTCATAACTAATTCAAGATTTTGATCAGTGCCGAATTTTTATTTTCGTTTTCCTTCATTGTTGAAATCGCTTGATTATTGTAACCGAAAACAATGAAGCTTTCAACAATGAACAAAAACGAAATTTAAAAACCGGCGTTGTTCGAGCTATTGAATTGGTTATGAACTTTCTTCCCTGAAATTTAGAACTCTCTACGCTTGAATTTGTAGGAGCGGCATTGAAATTTCGTGCAACGATAAAAATACACTAGACATGTACGGAGGTAGTTCTGTCATCTTTTGTTATAGATCGTTGCTTTACATTAACCTTAAAACAAGAAGAAAAAAAAAAAACTGAACAAATACACAGTAGGGTAAGTATGCCTTATTTCGCAGTATCCACAATTTCGCAGTAACTTGTACAATAAAGTAGAATTAAGTTAGGAAAGGATGTGGAAGTGATTCGACTCATTGATAATAGATGGAAGATACTCCTTTATATGAAGGTTTTTTTCGTGCTCTTGCATCTGAAGGATTTGCAAGAAACTAGAAGAGATAGAAAGAGTCGTATGTTTTTCGTAACGTTCAAGGACATCGAGTGCAGCTCCTTCTTTCACCAGGTATTTGTAGCATTGATTTTGAGTATATTGCAGCATGCATATGTAAATGCAGAGAGGAAATGACAAGAAATATAAGGGTATATTCATAATATCTGTAGCCATCATTCAAAGCCCATTATAGGTTTAATTTCGGTAAAGGTTTTCTTAGCTCCGGTACACGAGGAGGCAGAGCCAGAGAGATTAGGTCGTAACAATAAGTTTGTGTGCAACGTTGTCACATTGAACATACTCTATTATTGGATCTTTTGTTTGGAAATTTAAACTCTAGAAACGCTTGTAAGCTTTTAGAACTGTTTTTATGACATTTTAGAGTTCCACTAGGCGAAGAGGGCAGGGGAGATTCTGGGTAAACCTGTTCTGTAGAAAAACTGACATTTATCCACTGAACAAACATGTTCTTCCTGAAAGCACGTTGAAGCCGTCTGCTGCTCATATGCATGTCGTCGAAACACCAGAGCCGTTACCACTACCCAAACACACAGAGGTCCGCAAGAGGAAGACAGCTGCCCAGAAGGCGCACATGTTTGGTGATGGTTCAAAGGCAGTGGAAGTGTCTCAGCAAGGAACATCTGGAATAAAATCTACTCCTAATGCTGCACCTGCAAGGATCAAAGCAAAGGACAACATTTGTCAGTCTTGTGAAGGACATTTTAAGGACGACAAAGCAGGCTCGAAATGGATACAATGTCTTCAATGTTTGGATTGGTTTCATGAACTTTGCCAGGGTATTCTGCATTATGAACCTGATTTCATGTGCCATGGTTGCAGGGAGGAAAATGAATAAGAATCATTTTTGGACTTAAACATGTTGTGCCTTTCCTCATTTGATCTATCATATAGACTAGCTTTTGTTTAATTGGAACTGCCTTGCCTATGCAATTTCCTTTTTTATGTTCTATTATTTCTTATTGTATCTAGCTATTTCAACAGAATTAATAATAATTTTTAATAGTTTTCATTGTGGAATTAGGCATAGGCCTACATTTTGTTTAGCTTCGCTAATTTCGATGATAAGATGCACTATGTTCATTTAATAACAAAAAAATAATACAAAAATATTGTATGACACAGCATAATACATTTTATATCGGCCTATACACCTAAATGTATTCTAACATAATATATAGGCGTATAGCGTAGTGATGTAGTAAAATTAGTAACAAAAAGACAATAGTGCGAAGTTAGGCAGCTCTATTGCGAAATTAGGAAGGAGAACTGCGAAATTGGGAACAGTTGCATTATGTACTTTAGATGATAATTACTAAATTTCTAAAAGGAAAAAAAAATAAATTACGAGAGATGTCTCTGGTCAGGTTTGAAAGAACTTATCAAACAATGCAGTGCGTTATTATTAGCAAATTATATAATTGATAATATAGGCAAAAAATAAAATATACTGCGAAATTGGGCATACTTACCCTATTGTTTGTAACCTTAATACAGCAGAAGCCGGTTAGGTTCAGATGGGGTTTCTAACAAGATATTAAAATTTTGGTACCGTTAATCGCGAAAGCCCTTGCAGATGCTATTAACAAGTCATTTGGGGTTGGGAAATATCCGAATCAGTGTAAGCACAGAATGATTGTATCTGTACAGAAAGGCGGCAGCTCAATCAAGGCATCTAATTTCAGACCGATTTCATCAACTCCTACACTGATTTCTGTTCAGAATTATTCTATCTTATTGAAAATAACAATCTCATATCAAGACAACGAATTGACTCTAATGATAACGTATCAGAGGAAAGTCTATTATTGTATCTACTCGGCATGTCAAATGCCGATCCCGACGGCGGCCCGAAAAAAAAGGATACGGGAAGTAGTTGAGAAAGGTCGGCGCGACCCATAAGTAGCGTTTGGTCGTCGGGCCATATTTCGGGCCGGCGTCGGTCCCCGACTTACCGGCATAGGGGCTTAACTCCGCCCAGCACCTGCCCGTCCGCCCCACATTCGACGACCAAATGCCGACTTGCTGGGTAATTAATGGTGAATAGCTTCGTAGGCCAGAACTAGCACATTTCTCGGACGTTTGCCAGTTGATGTAAGGAAATTTTTCAAACCATTAATCATCACCTCTTTCCTCACAAGTTGAAAAATAAGTTTGATTTTGATGAACATGCTGTATATAAATGGGTTCGAAAGCATTTTAATGTATAGAACCATATCGATCAAAATAGGTACCGTACTGTATTGTCTGCTAAATTACAAATATCGACAGGCTAGCCTCAAGGATCTGTTCTACATCCTAACCCCTTTAACATGTTAATTGAGGACATAACATTAATCAAGATCAACGTTAAGATATTTTTATATACCGATGACAGTCTCTTAGTACACAGAAAAGTCCATTCCAGAGCTAAAAATAAATATGGAGAACACATTTACTATTTTAAAATTTGGTACCATGAGAATTTACCAAAATTAAATGTAGAGAAAATTAATACCATTGTACAGCTTAGACAAACACCATGAAACTAGAATTACCAAAACTAAATCTCATTGGATCGACCGTGAAATTTGAAAACTCCCTCAAATACCTCGGAGTTGTTATAGGTTCAAATTAAAGTTTTAATGCTCACTTGAACGAATGTGTGCGGAAAACTAAATGTTTTTATATTAGAGTGTTTCTTTACATACGAACATATATTAACGCAATTTTAAGTAAAATACTTGATACAATTTAGACATGCCCATGTTTTGAATACGGAGCAAACCTTTTGCTAAAATAAACTGAACCTCTTGAAAAGGATAGAACCTGTCCAAAACCTTTTATTACGAGTAATTTATGGAAATAAACTAGATCGAGCGCGAAATGAAAACTTGAGAGGAATGTACGACATTCCGACAGCATCATAAAGGTTTCATTATTTGTTCTTAATGAAAATACATTCTTCAATTTATAACAAAATTGACCCTCTTAAGGACCAAATTAAATTCAGAACAGAAAATGAGCATCGTTATACAAGGTCAACTTCTCGTAACGATCTTGTTATGCTTAGCGCAAATTAAAGCTGGCATGGTCGAAGAGAATTGAATTTTGGAGCTGTAGTAGTGTGGAATGATCTCCCAATTCTACTAAAGCTAACCCGTAACAAGGTCCGTTTCTCCCATTTCGTTAAAATTCACACAGATAATTACTAAACTCCCCGTTTCTATTCTAGTTAATTTCAAACAGTATATCTTTCTTTCCTATTATTAATCTTATCTAATCACATCAAATTGGCATCTTCAAACAACTTGTTCAATTATAATACTTAACTTATTGCTTTTATGTACTCTCTCTATTCAGTTCTTGCCTGTTATCTATTAAATGTTTTGGTGTATTAGATTTTTAGTATTGTTAAGTAAATACTTTATAATGTTTCTCGATGCTAATAGAATTCGTAGTTGGAAGAAGGTAATAAACGCAAAAAAAATTGAAAATCCATTTATGACGGATTTCGTATCTTTAAGGGATCGCGAATTTACACATTGAATGAAAGAAGTAAAAATTCCATAAGTAAAATCTTGAAAAAGCGGTGCGAAATAGAAGTAGGAAAAAAGTAGCATGTCAGCTATTTTTTCACTGCCACTTTTGCTAATTTGCTATCACGGCTACGACCGATGAAAAATAGTAGCTACTATCTGGCTGCTATACTTTTCGAATCTTGCTTAGGCTAAAATGCATTGTGTTTTGTTCCCAACAAACAGAACTACTGACAGAACAGAACAAAGGGACAAACGGACGAGTGTCTCGAGGTCCGAGTCCAAGGATTCAGGAAGTTAATAAGTATTATTCTTTCCCTCGTTCACTGCAATCGGTCTGTGATTTCTGTAAGTTCTAAAGCGTTTGGAAGTCGGTGGCTCTTTAGTCCAGTGACAACTTTGTCTGTGTCCGATTCCCGACCGGTGCAGTTCTTTTGTTTTCTTACAACGAAACTTTCAGAATTAAAATTATAAGATTAGATATATTTTTTTTACCACGTTAAACGCAAGAAACAATACCACAATCAATAATTCTCAGTCATGCGTTCGAAATAATATTCCTCCGAGAACATCGTCATGAATTCTGACAGAACGCTCAAACCTAAGGTCCTTCCAAGTTTTTGAACACTACCCCTATAGTAATAAATTTTTACGGTCAAAATCAATAGAAACAAAAAAGTTTGAACATCCTTAGGTTTTTAATTTAGATTTTAAGGGAATGTAGATAATTCGATAACTAACTGTTAATTTTGCCATTAAATTTAATTTTACGGATTGAAGATTTTTATGTGTAAATTACGAAATTTACCTTTAAATAATCTTATTCTCTTTGCAGACCATGTTCGCAATGTATGATGACTGAACCCATGCACGTAGAACAATGGTGTAGGACTTTATTCCAAATAATTCAGGACAAATCTGGACATGGAATGTACGGTTGAACTTCGTTGGTGTTCGGTTCTAGGACCATTTCAGGTTTTTAGTTTATATATTAAAATGACGCGATATTTCGATAATTTAATGTTAATATTTGTTACTAATTTTAATCTTTGTAGACTGAAGAGTTTTTGTGTAAATGGTGAATATATTACGTTTAATAATTTATTTCTCTTTACAGGATATATTTAGAATGTGATTATTGAATCCGTGCACCTAGAAAAAGTGCTGTAGCAATTTATTTCAAGTAAATGATAAAAAATCTGGTCAGAGAATGTATAACTTGGTTGGAAAGGTCAGGTGATCGGTTCCCTGGCTATCTCAGGTTTCTAGTTTATATATTAAGATTAAGAAGATATTTAGATAATTTACAGCTATTTTATTCACTAAATTTAATCTTTGTAGACTGAATATATTTTTGGTGTAAATTCAGAAATGTGTTATTTTACTAATTTTCTTCTTGCAGGATATGCTTGGAATATGTAATGATTGAACCTGTGCAGCTAGAACAACGGTGCAGAAAATTTCTCAAAACACGGACGAAAAATCTGGTCAGAGAATTTAGAGTTGAACTTCGTTGGAAAGGTCAGGTGATCGGTTCTCGGGCCATCTCAAACTCTTAATTTAGATTTGAAGAGAACGTAAATATTTCGATAATTTACTCTTAATCTTTGTAACTAATTTTAACTTTTGTAGATTGATTTTTTTGAGTAAATTCAGAAATGTATTTTTTTACTAAATTTAGTTTCTGCAAGATATGTTTGTAATATGTAACGATTGATCGCGTGCAGCTACAACAATGGTGTAGGAAGTTACTCGAATCATGGACAACGAATCTGGTTGGACAATTTGGAGTTGAACATCGTTAGAAAGGTCAGGTGATCTAAGGTTCCCTGGCCATCTAAGGTTTCTAGTTTCGATCTTAAGGGAGCATATATAATTCGATAATTTACTGCTAATCTTTGTCTCTAATTTTAATCATTACGGATTAAAGTTTTTATGTGTAAATCAGTAATATTCTCTTACACTCATTTTATTCTCTCTGGAGAATATATATGAAATATATTGTTATAGAACTAGTGCACGTAAAACAGAGGTGTAGAAATTGATTAAAAGAATTGAGGACACACCTGGTCATAGAATGAACATTTGAACTTCTATGAACGGTTCCGTGTTTGGTTCCCGGACCATTTGAGGTTTTTAGTTGATATATTAAGATTACGTAGATATGTTGAAAATCCAATGTTAATGTTTTTATCACTAATTTTAATCTTTGTAGATTGAGGAGTTTTATGTGTAAATTATGAATGTTTTCCATTTACTAAGATTTTTTTCTCTTTACACGATATATTTAGAATATTTAATAACTGAAACAGTGCACCTAGAACAATGATGCAGGAATTTATTCCAGAAAATTGAATGCAAATCTGGTCAAAGAATGTGTAGTTGAAGATCGTAGGAACGGTCTGGCGATCAGTTCACGGCCATCTCATGCTTTTAATTTAGATATTAAGAGTACATAGATAAATTCGATAATTTACTGTTAATCTTTGTCACTCATTGTAGACTGAAGATTTTTTGAGTAAATTCAGAAATATGTTATTTGACAAATTTTCTTGTCCTTGCAGGATGTTTGGAACATGTAATGATTGATCCTTTGAAGCTATAGTAATGGTGTAGGAAATTCCTAAAACATGGAGGATAAATCTGGTCAGAGAATTTAGTTGAACGTCGTTGGAAAGGTCAGGTGATCTAAGTTTCCCTGGTCAGCTAAGGTTTTTAGTTTCAATGTTAAGGGAACAGATATTTCGATAATAACTGTTAATCTTTGCCACAAATTTTAATCCTTACGGATTAAAGATTTGATGTGTAAATCACGGATTTTATTTCACTAATTTTATTTTCCTTGCAGAATATATTTGGAATATATTATGATAGAACCAGTGCACGTAGAACATGGGTTTAGAAATTTATTTTAAAATAATTGGACACGTATAGTCATAGAATGCACTTTTGAACTTCCATGTAGTGGTTCAGTGCTCGGTTCGCGCACCCTTTGAGGTTTTCAGTTTATATATTAAGATTACGTAGATATGTTGAAAATTCTATGTTAATGTTTATCACTAATTTTTATCTTTGTATATTGAGGAGTTTTATGTGTAAATTATGAATGTTTTTCATTTACTAAGTTTTTTCTCTTTACACGATATGTTTAGAATATCTAATAATGAATCGGTGCACCTAGAACAATGATGCAGGAATTTATGCCAGATAATTGAGGACAAATCTGGTCAGAGAATGTGCAGTTGAACATCGTTGGGTCTGGTGATCGGTTCTTGGGCCATCTCAGGTTTTTAATTTAGATATGAAGAAAACGTAGATATTTCAATAATTTACTCTTAACCTTTGTTACTATTTTTAATCTTTATAGACTGAATATTTTATTTAAATCCAGAAATGTGATATTTTACAAATTTTCTTGTCCTTGAAGGATATGTTTGGAAAATGTATGATGAACCCGTCCAGCTAGAGTAATGGTGTAGGAAATTACTCAATATTGGGAGGACGGATCTGGTCAGAGAATTTAGAGTTGAACTTCGTTGGAAAGGTCAGGTGATCGGCCCCCAGGCCATCTCAGGTTTCTATTTAGATATTAAGAAGTGTAATGACTTTCTCTCGCCTTTCTGCCTTCTTCTCCACGCTCTGCTCAATGAGGAGTAAATAGTTGGAACTAATTCCCCACTGGAACTGCAGTAAATAGCACCCGCTACTGAAATTCTGATGGTACAAACCTGTAACAGTAACATGCAAATACCAACTCACCCAGCTTATCTTATTAAGGCTTCGAGAGTCATTATGGAACAGGATCCAATGCAGGACTACAACATTTAAGCTAGTGGTGCAAACACTCTCAATCTTAAACCCCCCCCACACACTATTTGAAATATTTCCAGGCTCTTAATACTATAGTATGTTCGGTTTCCCGAAATAAAAATATTGAATGAATTTTGCTGATTAGTTTTATTAACTTTAGAGAAAGCCAAAAGGCATGACAACAAATTTGGATTAGATACATACACGATACATCGTAGAACATCTAGTAATATACAAAGGAATATGCGACTTGTAAAGTAAACATACGTTCGGTAAATATAATAATAATTCAACAGTAGTGAATATAGATAATTCTGGAATATTGGCCTGGCAGTTATTATACCCACACACACACAAATGCCGAGCTTTTTGCCTATCTGCTGAATAGTATATTGCTACAAAACGAGAAAAATGAAACTTTCCAATTTTAAGACTGAAATGGCCTTGGAGCACGAATTGATGTTCAAACCCAATAGTCAAACCTACTCTGTCGTATCTCAGATCTAATCGATAAGCAAATTCATTCTCCGAAATTAAGGCTTCAAATACAAAGTCAAAAATCGCAAAGCAACGGATAACTGAAAACGAATAATCGCAAGCAAGAGTTAGGTACCACACAACTAGGAAAAGCATTCGCCTGGTAATTTAATTTAACTCTGCTGATCAAAATTAGAAATGGTCTTATTATAATTTCCAAAACACATGTCAGTATGGAAATTAATGAGATACCAGAATAACTGGTTCTTATATTCAAACAAGAAACAATCAAACTAGCAAGAGCAAACCTGAAAAGATCCAAGTTCTGATTTCTTACCAATATGGCGTCCCATCCTGGCATTCTCGAAAGCACATGTTTCAGAACTGAAGAATGTAAGAATGTAGAACACATCCTGGGTTTGAACTATCATCTCGTACTGCCAATTCATTTCCACTAATAAATTCCACAATAAACTGGATTCCAATAATATTCATAGCAGATATCAAACAACTGAATATTAATTTGCAGATATAGATCAAAATAATTGTGACACATGTAGCACTGGCTACTAATGAAACGACGAAAATTACGACTCGACTGAAACTCAATCAACATAAATCCGAATACAAATATACACTCGTCCCCTTTATTCACACAAATCCAACTGCCGGTTCCATTTGCTCAGGCCTTCTTCTTCGTTAAATTACAAATTCTCCCACCAGGTGGGGTAGCAATCGACAGTAATAAATTCTTATTCATTTCTTTACAGAACATCATACTTTCGAGAGGAGAATTGAGATAAACGGAATAGTGAAATGCCGAAACAAAACACAGGCATTACAGAAGGCACTGATATTTCAATAATTTAAGTTAATCTTTGTTTCAATCTTTACAGATTGAAGATTTATATGTGGGAATTACGATATTTCCTTTTACTAATTATATTCTGTTTTCAGAATGTTTGGAATATATGATGATTGCACCGGTGCACCTAGACCAATGTTGTAGGAATTTATTTCAAGTAATTGAGGACAAATCTGGTCAGAGAATGTGCAGTTGAACATCGTTGGAACGGTTTGGTGAGCGGTTCCCGAGCCAACTTAGGTTTTAATTTAGACTAGCTAAAGTACCTGTGCAATTCTGTAGTAATTTCTTTCTATTAATTGAGAACAAATCTGGTCAGAGATTTTACAGTTAAACATCGTTGAAACGGTCTGGCAATCAGTTCACGGTCATCTCATGTTTTCAATTTAGATATTAAGAGTGCATAGATATTTCCATAATTTACTGCTAATCTTTGTTACTCATTTTAATCTGTGTAGATGGAATATTTTTTGGGTAAATTCAGAAATGTGTTATCTTACTATTTTTCTTCTCCTTGCAGGATATGTTTGGAATATGTAATTATTAAACCCGTGCACGTAGAACCATGGTGTAGGAAATTATTCGAAACATGAAGAACGAATCTGGTCAGAGAATTAAAGCTGAACTTCGTTGGAAAGATCAGGTGATCGGTTCCCTGACCATCTCAGGTTTTTAAATTAGAATTTGAAAAAAAGTAGATATTCCGATAATTTACTGTTAATCTTTGTAGATTTCAGATTTTTGTGCAAATTTAAGAAATGCATTATTTCACTAATTTTCTTCTCTTTGCAGGATATTTTTGGAATGTGTAATGATTGAACCCATGCATCTAGAACAATTGTGTAGGAAATTACTGAAAACATGGAGGACAAATCTGGTCAAGATATGTGAGTACCGAGTGTATGTAAGGCAGATAAAGTGCAGAGGAATAAGCGTCCAACCATCATTAGGATTGGATAAAATAAGTGCGCGATAAAACCGCATCAATGTTATACGATCAGTACCCCAAGTGGGATGACTTAAAACACGCATGTTAATAATTATAATTATAATCCAGTAGATAAATACGATGCTATATAGACAAAATCTATGTATTACGGATTTGTGAAACACCCTGCTGGTCGGATGTTAATTTGTAAGATGGGAAATACTAAAATAATTAACACATATCTACCAAGTGGATCAGATAAAGCTCGACAAAGACACCAATTCTATTAAGACGCAGTAGCATACTTATTACAAAAAAACATGACATGGACATAATTTGCGAGTCAGTTTACAATAGAACATTGCACGGCAGTGACTCAACATCTAACTACTCCTACTGTCAGGCCCTTGATGAAATAGTAACAGAGTTACAATTATTAGACTATCGGTACAAACTTTACCCTCCTATTATTTCACCGACGTATTTTTATCATTATGTGGGTAGTAGAATCAGTAAGTTGCTTATTAAATAAAATACGAAAGATCAACACAGCAAACCGTCAATGCCAACCTTTCTGCCATATAAATGTTTAATAAATTGATTTCTGGATTGATTTCTGACTATTCTTTTTTCGTTATCTGTATACTCAGAATTTAACCTTCCGGTGGGTTTGTTGGCGCGCGGAGTGCGCTATGACATGCATTTTGGCGTAATAGCTTCGTGGCCAACACGCTACAATCTTGTACCTCTGATCTATTCTTCCAGTGGAATGTTTATTATTGTGGTGTGAGATTGTGTTTTTGTAGCTGCTATTTTCCTGCGTTTACCCCTATTTTATTATCCACCTGTGTAGCTTTGGCGCACTGAGTGCACCACGAGTTAGTTGTGGAAGTAAATTTTATAACTTACTTCGCTATTTGTAATCCGTTTCTTCACTGTGAAAAATGAAGTAATAGACATGTATGATCAGATGCGTGTCTGAGAGTACACTACAACGTACTGTTTTCTATGATCTCCATCTCCAAAATATTATAAGAATTACATGATGAACGCCTTTTCGAAAGCATTAGCTTTCATTACTGAAACTGGTGCCCGTATTGAATGAAGTCACATGGTCTGGTGTAACTTTAGAAGAATTGTACTACATTTAGAACAAAATGCGAATAAACAAATAATAATAATATATAAATGACAATAATTGAACAATTCGATTATTCCTGTTTCATAGTATATTCTTGACTTACTACAAGGATATAAATATACGTTTTTAGAATCATTAAATAATCATAAAATACGTAAAATAAATTATTAAAACGAACATACCGCACAGCTATGTAAAATTTTGTAGTATTAAAAGAGTACTTTTTTTTATGCTATTAACGGCGTTTACTGCAGACAAGACCATTTTTGCCATTAGGTTCGATTTTTCCTATAACACTGTATTTAAATGACTGCAATGTATCTATATAAATGCAATTTGCTTTTAGCTTTAAACAACCTTAGAAAGAAAAATGAATTATTCGCTTGAAATGGAACTTCGTGACTCACCACCTGCCCGCCGCACCGGAAGATTAATTACTGCGAGTCTCACTGGCCACGGATCCAAAGACCGAGCAGTCATTTTGTCCCTGCGCCCAACTATTCAATAAATTGAAGATAACGGTCTATTAAAGTATATACTGTACCTAGGTATGTAAGGTTCGGTAATTATATAATAATGATAAGATGGTGATTTATTGTAAAAAAGCAGAAAGATTATAGTTGAAAATGAAGTACAATCGGTAGTCGATATTTTAGAGACAATTAAGTGCCTGTCGCCCAAGAAAATATGAAGTTAATTAAAAAAAAAGAAAAAAAAACGACAAAGAAGTACGCAAGAGACCGATCTCAGTCTAGATTTACTGTGAATTCTCGCTTTCGGGTTATTTGCTAAATTTCATTTGAATTATATTTATGGCTTTTAGACAACGAAGGCTCAAACCAGGATAGGAGGAGGGAAAAGGATTCGGGAAAGTGTCTGCCAGAGTCTATGTTGAAGATGCCATTCCGGCATTTGCCTGGAAAAACCTCAGTCAGGATGGTCGGCCACTTTGATCAAACCCACGATTTTCCGCTCTACCACTAAGATAGTTTTTACTTAACTATTTATTTACCTAGAATACATTCTTACTATCATACTGTTTAATGATATATGACAACATCTTTAAATAGATTTATGGTTATTACATTCATATATACACTTATTACATGACGTAAACTGTTATTTGTATTTTGTTGGTAATATCAAATATTGTAATTTTAAGGAATTCAAATATAATTCCTTGGACATTACTTGTTTAAGAATTAATCTTTTTTGCCGTAATACAAAAAAGAAATTTACGTTTAGCTGGCGGGAAGTATGTGAAATACGGTCTTTGTAATAAGATCCCGATTTCAAAGTTGTCTACATGGAATCTCGCCACTCCTGCTGCTGTCATTTTAAATTGATACCAAACATCGTGTGATAGTAAATATTCTAACAGTTTATGTTGTAATGAATCATTTTTTTTACATTGAGGGTAAGTCACCTGATTTATTGAGATGCCCTTCTACATCAATATGTCATTAGTGATATACATTTTATATATTATACGATAACATTATGTAGGTCAGGCACAGCTAATAATTTCTTTAAACATAGCCAATAATTATTCTTGTTCATAAGAAATGGAGAGACATTGTATTAAACAGAAAATTTCCCTTAATAATACTGTTTCATAGATTTGCTTTACAATATATATTTCAATTGGCATATGATTTGCTTGAGCATAGCAAATTTCAAATAGTACATTTTGTAGATATGGACAGTATTTTCTCGACGAATTTGTCTGGAATGGCAAAGTTGTTAAACCTGTCCCTTGTCCATAACTATCGAACCTATGGATACCGACGTTGCGGTCCCGAAATGGTCCGTCTTCTTCGTTATGATCTTGCCACGGCTATGTATCTTGAAATCGGTAGAGCTTTAATAAAAAAAAGTCACCCATAGATAGCTGAAGATGCTCCAAGTCTGACCAGTGCAATGGAGACTACGGATAACTTACGTAGAAATCTAGCCAGTTGACTATTATACCACTATGGTACGATTATGATAGCCTATGGCTATTCAATCATACCATATTTTCCTACAAGAAAAGAGCTAAAGCTCACAAGGGGAGGCAACAATAAAAAACGTGGTAAATATAATTTATTAAACTCAATTAAAACCTATGATACAGTCTTCTATCTACATATAATTACACATCCGTCGTACCCATCATACTTAAATTGATTAACATTTACAACAAACCCACTTTTCACATTATTATAATCTAAATATAAACAAAGAAACATAATTCACAATTAGGAAATAGATCAATACAATATTCAAGTTCATTTAAATAATAAACCGCAACTGCTTTCATTTATTCAAAGATTCCGCGATAGAATATATTATGTAAACTCTAGAGAAACGGTGCTGCCATCTAACGGACACTAAAACACTATATACTAGTACTAAACTAGTACTAAACACTATATATACTGAACACTGTATATACTAGTACTAAACACTATACACTATAGCTCACTCAAAATCAACAGAATATTAATTCATTTTGCAAATAGGTTGCTTCTGGTTCAAATTTAGCTCCTTAAACAATAAATAACATTTTAAATAACAATAAGTAATTATAAAACGCATATTGCCATCATAATCCATAATGGCCATAACAAAGTTAAATTTATGTATTTATTTTCTTGCATATGTATTCGGCTCATTACATATTAAATTAGGACTTTTGCACTCAAGATAGACACCGTTCTAGAATTGTACTAGTACTTCGAATCAACTATATCAATTGAAATTAATGTATTTGACAGAAAACTAATTTATTATTACGTATTGAATCAATATCTAGAACGCGAAAAATGCGCATACATGTTTTACAGTATGTAGCTAAACCGAAAACTGTTGATACATACAATTAGTAACGGGCGTTAAATCCAAAACAATAAGGAACTAAATTATAGTTTTTACAATCAGAATGTGATTATATTAAATATTCTCATCAAGACCAAAACGTTCATAAACTAGAGCTGGTCCAGAACTGTCCCTAGATGATCTTCTTAATACAGAAATGTTGATATGTACGAAATGCAGTCAAAATTGTTTATCACAATTATCTAAAAGTTGTATTTCCTCGACATGTTAATTATATTAGGATCGAAAAGAATTTCCATATTTTTGTTACTGAATTTTCAATTTTGAAACGATTAGTCCACATCACAAAAACCGAAACTCTTAATCATATTCTTTTCAACAAGGAAAAAGTGAAAAAAAAAAGAAATACAGTGCGGTTTTCTTAAGTAAGTAATCTGATATACCAATGTACAGGTCTAGTAACTCTGAGTAGTGATAAACAAATCAATAATGTTTACTATATACAGGTCGTTTAGCTTAGAATTATATATATATAAAACGATACCAAAAGGTTCCGCCCTAAACTCAAACTCACACTATGAATATCGGATATTAATCTTACGTTTACAGATGTACCATCTTTATAAATAGGGCGCTCAAAAACACACAACGACTATAAATTTAAAGAAAACAATAATATCAGCCCTTTATTATGAAGTTAATCTGTGTCGTACAGATTTCCCACTCTGGTCCGAGCATCTAGCAACCATGAATGAAAACAGAACGAAAAAGGACCGAAAGTGTTGCTACAAGGCTCATTGAGACATAACGATTATATAAGATTATGTCAACTAAATTACCACCGGTATATCTTGATGTGAGAAAAGTCATGTTAAGACCCTCTAAGGGAGAGGGAGAGAGAGAGAGAGAGAGAGAGAGAGAGAGAGAGAGAGAGAGAGAGAAAAAACAAGTTTTCTGGGCCGTATCACATCATGAATCAACATGTGCAGTAATATCCATGTCTCCGATTATTATCTTGAGAATTCATATTAAATAAGTACATAAAATCAATTAAAAACAAGTGTAAATCTGAACAACCCATTAATAAATTACGTAATAAATATTGTATATAATAATTTAGATTTTTAAATAACAAAAAAATAAATATTTAAAATTCATTTCATTAAATAAAACAACATTTATATTCGACTCCTGAGAGTCGAGTTTACTGCATTCCACCAGGTTTTTTTAGGTGGTAGAAAATTATCGTCTTCTTAATGCTTATAACTTCCTAGTTATCTCTCCGACTCAACACATCTCATTTTCGGAAGAAGTGGAAAGCTTTATAAATCCTTTTACTTCATTGGAGATGAGAGTTAACGCTTGCGATGAGTAAATTTTACTTAATAATTCATTACCGCAGTTCAACCGCAGCTTCTTCTGCTACAAACTGTCCCAGAATTCCTAGAGAAAGCACTGAGTGACAAATGAAGATCGCATCGCACATAAACTCAGTATTTTAACCCAATGTTAAAGTCGAAAGTAAAATCTCCTTCCTGTCTTTCCTTTCATATAAACCTAAACCGAATAAAAAAAAAGAAAGTGAAACGAAAGCAAGATGCGAAGAAGAAGGAGTAATACATCATATTGTAAGTAAGAGTAATTGATAGAAATATTTAGGCAGGAAAACTGGCCCCTGATGACACTCCAACGGATAATTGAGATGAGTACGTGGATAACTGAGATGAAATCTTCAATAAAGGAAAACTGGAGAAAAACTAAGAAAGGTCGGCTTAAAAATATTCCCTTTTAATAAAAATCAATCCGCCGCAAAAGATAACGAAACAAAAGGAAAATGAATATCTAAGAGAGAAAACAAAATAAAATCGCCAAGCGAAGATAAATTAAGTGACAGCTCAAAGGCTGTTTCATTTTCCCCACGAAGAGAGAGAACAGTGATTCAAACGAAACGAAAAATTTTCTTTTATACCATCTTTTCTACCTCAATTTAGGAACCAACGCATCGAAAAGAAAAGAAGAAAGATGAAAACTTGGCAACAATAGGAAAGAAACACAAAAGACGTATGCTAGAGAGAAGTATTATTAAGACATTGACATGAGTTCGGCTCTCTTCTCGTCTGAACAATTGAATAATTTTAAATAGTACCCATTATGGTTGTCCGCAGGCTCAAGTGAACGATTAGTCGTACTGTCTTGGCAGATGGACTCTCTCGGAAAAGATTCTAATCTCTTACACTACCGAAAATACATAAAAACTTATGAGGTACATCACTTTGAATCAAAATATGTTGGTTTGATTGAAATATTCCCATAAACGCCGAATATATAGCGAAAAGTCATTTCTTTCAAGATACCGAAAATAAATGAAAAATATTGAGATACCTCGCTTTGAGTCGAAATGGATTGGTTCAAATTGCGCAACAAACACCGACGATATAGGGAAAAGTCTACATTTTTCTAGATGGCGGCCGAAGGTACCGAACATAAATGTAAATCATTTAGGTACGTCGCTTTGTGTCGAAACATGTTGGTTTGGTTGAAATATTCACATACACGCCCAAGATATATGGAAAAGTATATTTTTTCAAGATGGTGGCCAGTGGAACCAAAATGAATAAAAAATATTCAAGTACATGGATCGGAGTCGAAATATGATGGTTTGGTTGAAATATTCCCATAAACGCCGAAGATATAGAAACAAGTCCATTTCCCCAAGATGGTGGCCGGTGCTACCGATAGTGCATGAAAAATATTTAAGTACATGGATCGGAGTCGAAATATATTGGTTTAGTAGAGATTCTGCAATGAACACCGACGATATAGGGAAAAGTCTATTTTGTCAAGATGGCGGCCGAAGGTAACGAAATAAATGAAAACAATTGAGGTACAACGCTTTGAGTCGAAATATTTTGATTGAAATATTCCCATAAACGCCGAAGATATCGGAAAAAGTCCATTTTTAAGATGGCGGCCGAGAGTACCGAAAATAAATGAAAACAACTGAGTTCCTTTGGTTTGAGTTAAAATATGTTTTGTTTTTAAATTTCCCATAAACGCCGAAGATATAGAGAAAAGTCCATTTTTTCAAGATGGCGACCGGTGGTACCAAAAATACATGAAAAGCATTTAAATATATTAAAATAGGTCTGAATCGAAATGTGCAGGTTTGGTAGAGATATTCCCCAAAATATCGAAGATATAGGGAAAATTTGACTTTTCAAAATGGCTGCTGAAAATAGTTCAAATGCATGGAACCGCTGAAGTACAATCGTGCGGGTGGAAAATACATTATAACCAATGATGCACATCGTTCTGAGTCGAAATACGTTTGTTTGGGCGAAATATGCCTTCTGTATGAAACTTAGTCGGCAATAGTGGATTCAACATGTCGACCTTTTGATGATTTAATGTGTTTCTTGTAGACTAATCTTGATAATTACTTTTACGCCAAATTTCGCTTTACTAGTTCATGTAACCACGTGATCGTAACCAGAGTCTTCGGGGGACTAAGTCCCCATTGTAAGGATCTACGCTGTCCCCGGGAGGACAACGCCCCCATAGGAGAAGTTTGCTCTGTTTATTGTAATCTACTCTTGGTCATATGCCTTTATACCAAATTTAATTTCTCAAGCTTTAGTGGTGTGGAAAATGGGTTTGGACGGCCCTTTTGGATTAAAGATGGCGACTTTTTAACGTTTTCTTATATTGTTGTGAGCTACTTTTGATTGTACACCTTCATACAAAATTTTATTTCTTTAGCACGAACGGTATGTTTTTTGGGCGGCCATTTTGAATTCAAGATGACTACTTCTTTGAAACGTTGTAATATTTTCGTAAAGTACTTGTGAAAATACCTTTATGCCAAATTTCGTATCTATATCACAAACGGTGTGGAAAATGGATGTTTAGGGTACGCCATTTTGGATCCATGATGGCGTTTCCGGGGACAATTTATAATATTTTCGTAACCTACTAGTGTTGATGTACCATAGTACCAAATTTCGTTTCTTTAGCTTCAGTCGTTTAGGTTATGCAAATTATAAACAATAAGTTTGGCAGCGATTTTGGATCCAAAATGGCGACTTTTTAACATTTTGTAATATTTTCTTAACCTAGAAGTTATGATGTACTTTCATACCATGTTTGGTGTTTCAAGCTCCAGCAGTTTAGGATATGATCTCTACGTAGCGATGGAGAATACTAAGCGATTTAAATGGACCTGCCACCTTTAGAGTCAAACTTATAATGTTCCCACCATTTCAGACCATGACGAATACAACGGTGTATGGTTCATTTCTGTCGGACTTGTAGTTAATAAGATCTGGGAAGGGCACACACACGGAGAATACTAAGCGATTTAAAAGGTCCTGCCAGTTTTAGATTCAAACTTATAAGTTTCCCCATCGTTTCAGACCATAACGAATCCAACGATGTTTTGTTCATCTCTGTGAGACCTGTAGTTACTGTGATCTAGGGGGCAAAGAAACATACAAATTTGGAATACTAAGCGATTGAAAAGTACCTGCCAGATTTAGAGTTTATTTGATAGTTGATTTCATGCTTTGAGACTATTACGAATCCAACGGTGTATGGCTCAACTCTGTCGGAATTGTAGTTACTGAGATCTAAGAGAAGCGCAAATGGAGAATACTAAAAGATTCAAAAGGACCTGCCAGTTTTAGAGAGAAACTGATTTTCCCACCGTTTCAGACCATAACGAATCCAACGGTGTATGGTTCATCTCTGTGTGACTTTAGTTACTGAGATCGAGGGGGGAGGGACAAACATACCATGTCAAGATACATAGGGAAAGTGGAGAAAACTAAGTAAATAGGAAAGACCTGTCAGTTTTAGAGTTAAAGTCATAACTTTCCCCACCGTTTCAGATCATGACGAATCCAACGGTATATCGCTCAACTCTCTCGAACTTGAATTGCTGAGATCCCGGGGGAACGGACAGACAGACAGGATAAACCCTATATCTCTCTTATTCACCGACGTTTATACGGGTGCGCTAATTACTGTTATGGTTACCGTTCCTATTATATTTATTATTGTTATTATTAAGACTAACCATAATCTCAGTTTGTGTACTAGTTTTGAAGAAACTCTGCAAACTACGCACCTCGATTTTCTTCTTACTATCCTTGCCAGTACCCTCACCTTAACCAGGAGACTTCTTTCTCTTATTTTCAGTCCTCATTCGTTGCAATCAAGAGCCGATGTCCAGCTCTACATCGTGGACATCAAACTGCCCAATCATATTCAGTTTTTCTATTGGCTTCTCCGCTGTAGCAGTCTTCTCAAGCCGCATTAAACTCCCAATGGAGAGCGGAAGAGACTTAAGTACGATCTCAAGCTGCTCTGATCCATCGGGGATGTTACACAAATCACGATAAGTCTTAGGCACCGCCCAAACAAACTCGACGAGTGACGAATACTCACTATTTACGTATTTGTGCTGTGAAGCATACGCAAATTCATTTTCTTCAAACGGTCGCCACAGAATTGCTTATTGAATAACTTGATAAATTCACTTCAAGTATGTATTAGATGTTTTACTTGAGACCACCTTCCTAATGCTGGTCCTTGTAACCAACTTTGAGCATCAATAACCATCTGAATCCGACAGTCTCATCAACTCAAAGTTCTGCTCTAAACACTTTAAAAATTTATGTAGAACTTGTACCAGCACTTGACTTGAGAAGACTGGAAAGTGAGCCAAATACTCCAATCATATAAGTTTAGAGGGTAAGTATTTTTCACTCTAATTATTTCTAATTCCGTGTGATTCAAACTCAACAGAGGGATTTGATTTACCGTACTAAAACTTGAGCAACACTTCTTGAAGGCCAGACTCCTTCAGAGCATACAGTGACAGTGTTACAGTGAACTGGGTACGGAGCCCCGGAAGCAAGTCTGCACCTGGCATTATTCGGCAATGAAAATCTAGTTATATGGAGACCGAACTGAGGTACCGAAGTCCAGGCAGCACTTCTAGTGGCACGCAAATGCGTATTAGTAACCATGGTTGAATTTATGGTGGCGGTGTTAATTGTTCCTCCATTAACCCCTTGCGAAACTATTTTAGCCCAAGTGACTACAATATCTGGACTTTTTGGTGACGCAATCAGTTCTGTTTTTCTAAATTCTTTCCTGACTGAGCAGAGAGCTCACTTTTCAAGGATTATTCTTCTTCGTGAAAGAAACGTACCTCGGATTCATGTTCTCTCGTTGTCGCCTTACACGTATAATTTACTTCATATAGTTGAGAGTATAATTTTAAGGCACTATGTTGCACAGTACCGTCTATCTCATCCCTACATTTCGCCAAATTTCCTTCTTTAAGTTTTACCGCAGACAATTCAGTGGCAAGCTAGCTCACACTATTTTTTGTTGAAACACGAAACGCCTGAGTTTTCAGTGTTTTGGAATTTATCACAATTAGTACTGACATTTACTTCAGTCTGATCCAACTTACGACCGAGATCACGGAGATTTGACTCTGTGTTGTCCAACTTCCGGTTAAGATTTCTCTCGGTGTTGTCAAACTTCCGGTATAGATTTCTCTCAGTGTTGTCCAATTTCCAGTTGGGATTTCTCTCGGGATTTCTCTTATCCAAGTTACGACCAAAATCACTGAGATCCGTCTCGGTGTAGTCCAATTTCCGGTTGAGATTTGTCCCGGTGCTGTCCAACTTGAGACCGAGAACACTTGATAATTTGTCTATGCCGGTAACAGGAATTGTTACCTCAGCGGCATCGCCAGCTGATAAATCAATTAGTTATTCCGGAAAAGTTTCGGAGTATGTTGCCGAGAGTACCATGGAGTATTCGGTTTACTAAGGCTAAGGTAAAGATACTACGAGATATTAGCACAACACAGATGCCATCAGGTACACTTAGTTCAGCAGATGGCTATTTCATCTTTGTCTTGGAAACAATATATATAATTTCCACCTTCGGTATCTTTACCCGCCATGTCGTTCCCGTTCCATTTTCCATGGCTACTGTCACTAGAGTCAGATATACAAAAACGTTGAACTAAATACACAAAAAATATATAGACACTTCTACTAATTGCTATCTAATTAATATACAATACATATCACATAAGATAAGCGGAGACATGTACAAACTACTACACACCACCACTACTACCAAAACCAGAAAACTTCTTTCTCATATCGGTGTAAACTAAGATTCATAGAAGAAAGATAATCTTTTTACTCAGTCATCAGAAGATTACGTATGAGTAGACAGCATTCGATTTAATGTGGGAAAATTAAAGTACACAGACAATACAACAATTAAACAAACAACTTGCCCATTCCACGAAAAGCTAACAAATACAAGTCATCCCACAGTTGTTGCCACAAAACATAAAAAGAAAGCACCCAACTATCACTCACTATGCTCAGCATGCTTCCATTACCACTAACAGCAAGCACAAAATCAAAGGATTGTATAGGCCATCAATGTCGTTGAAGTTAATGTAACATACATTCAGAAACGATACGCAGCCATACCCAGCACACATAATGGAACTCACACTATCATGACTGGGCCAATTTGTAACGTGCCTCCTGGAAGCAACCAATTTACAGCAAAGAATGGTCAAATGCCTAGCTAGCAGCTACCACAAACTTATGACACAGGAGCACGTTGGTTGTCTTCAGCCCAACGGGACATACAGACAACCGGACAAAAGCAAGGTCCTAAACAATATAAGATTAAATTATATTCAGCTCAGATGCCACAGGAAAACACATCTGGATATGGTACAAAGGAGAGGAAGGCATGTGTGAAATCTACTGCTTCATTATGTCTGATCTCAAAAAGAGTGGAATGGACGTTGCTAATACCAAACTTATATGCAGAAAGACAGGAGTAGATAACTCAAGGATAAACCGAAGGCTCATTGAAGAGTAAAAAAGAATAGCCAAGGGGTTTCGAAGCTACAGTTTTCCGCGAAAATAAGTTGTAACAATCATGCAAAACATCCTACATGCTTAGACAGATAAATACGCCAGAAAGGAAAGCACACGCTTAACTAAAATTTTAGTGATACAAACTGGTGGACCAGTGTTAAATAATCTTCTGAAATTGTATTTATATTCATAGAAAATTTTCATTGTTTACAGAAAGTAAAACACCTATACAAGTGACATTTAAAAATGAATTTATACCAGATGACCATATATAATGATCACAATTAAACATATTCATTAAACACATCTTCACACATTCTTCTCAACATTAATTAATAGTAATACCTTCAGTGTAAAACCTATAAAAATCTAAAACTATTTCTCTCAGTATTTTTGTGTCCTATACAAAAATAGTTCGTCTTAGACCTAAAATTTTCCAGGAATATCATCCTGATTTCAATAGTTATTAATCAAACGGCACGAAGGCATATCAGTGAAAAGAATAAATAAATATTAAATAATATATATATGGATTGTAAGCACAAGCCGTTGGTGATTTGTTAAGAATCGAAATGTACAAATGGAGTAGGGATAAATACTATATAGAAAGTTGAAATCCAGTCAACATGGATAATACTTTACATTATGGCTTTGAACCTCTAATAAGTAAAGCTAATTTTAAGCATGTAGTAAAGAAGCATAATTATCATGAGCCTATACTCTTATTAGCTAACAAGGAGCACTCGCCAGGTGACAGAGAAAAGATTTAGATCAATTTTGTATGTAGATACATACAGTTCTTAGATAAACTTTCAGAGCAAAAATTATCGGTGCTGACTTCAACAAATAACAACATAAGTACCCGAGAAAGATGGAAATTAGAGAGCAATCGAATCGAATACAGAGTACAAAAAACGCCTCTTCGTTTAGAAGTTGTTACATATATTGAAAGCAAATGGCCATTAACGGATTAGACAGGAGGTGATACATGCTGGAGAATATGACAACAATGACTGCCACTTCGAAAGCGGCCATCTTGACTATGCTTCAGAAATTTTAAATACTAAGTGGGTCATGAGATATACCTATCTGTGCTGGAATGTTCGAAGAAATTCAATGACGAAGATAATTTTGGCATACCTCTAATCCTGTACGACAAAATGACACGTGAAATTGACCCGGAGAAGGTCAATTTTACATAGCATTAAGCCTTCTTGAAATTGGGACTTAATCTTCCGTGAGTGTATTAAAAACTTTATAGCGTACTTCATGTGGAAGTCATGAGGATCATATTTTCCAACATAACGGTACCTCTTATATAGCTGTTTGGTTTCCGTTCCTTCAACTGTTTCAACATAAACGTTTTTTCATCATTCGGCTAAACATTCTCCAGGCCAGTATCACGTCATTTTGTCGTACAGGATTAGAGTTATCTGAAAATTGAATTTGTCATTGGATTTCTTGGGACATTCCAACAGGGATTGATATAACACATGACCCACTTACTATTTAAAAAAAGAATTAAGCATAGTCAAGATGGCCGATTTTAAGATGGCGGCTATTATCGTCATAACCTCCAGCATGTATTGTATCCTTTCCAGTATCTATCAATAGCCATTTGCTTTCAATATGTGTAACAGTTTATAAAAGAAAAGGCGCTTTCCGTACTCTGTATTCGATTTACTTACTTTTTACGTTCCGTCGTTGTCAGGTTGCACTGTCGTTATTTGTTGACGCCAGCACCTATAAATTTGGCTGTGGAGGTTTACCTAGGCACTGTACCTACATACGAATTTTCATCAAAATCGAGCTCTGACACATGGTGTGTTCCTTGTAAGTTGTAATTTGAGATAAATCGTATGTTCCGTAATACAAATTTTCATCGTTTGTCTACCGTGCTCTGTTGCTTCCTTTCAATATTCAAAATCAACATTTTATTGCATATATAGAACTAAATGTTTCATCAATTAATGCGCGACACAGAATCCTTTTGCAATATTCTGAAATTTAAAAAAAAATGATTCAGAAGATAGTTTCTCGTACTATATTTGGCTGGTGGATATTTGTCCACACTAAAATATATTATTCTGAAGTTCATTTTCATTCATCAGGTATTCATGACAAAGGTATTTCATTGTTTCGCGAAAAAGTATAGTAAAATGACTGGTTTCATTTGAAAACACATTCCTGTTAACATATTTTCCAATATTGCTTTCCACTTAGTAGCAGCATTTGCCGATACATTCTAGAGAGATCTATTGACTGCACGTAATCATTTTATGTAAATAAATATTTTGATAATGTAATTGTCGACTTACAAGTACGCAATAGAAAACTTAGAATTTTTCACTCTCCTTATTATGCACTAGCATGTAATAAAAGTATAATTATTTCAATTACTGTTCAACAGTAGATAAAATACCAGCTCACCTCGTACTATTCACAAACATTACGACCTATTGAATTTTAGAAATTCTCTCGCGTAAAACAAGCAAGAAGCTATTGTCGGACAACTGATTAGTTTTAAAATGACGGAAAATTGAGGATTCTCCGCTGATGTTCACAGACCACACAAGAAAATAAAAGAAGTCGACTAACGGTTGTCTGTATATTCGAATAAGTTAACATTGGTATCTATTGAGAAAGCTGAAACTATTACGTCTTACATGGCAATAAACGCCAATTGAGAAATTAAACATGGGAAAGTAACATTTTCAACTTACATTCACACACACGGTTTGGTTTGATTTTTACAACTGAGTACAAAGTGTTTTGACAAAATAATTACATGTGAGGCACGATACTATTTATTTACACATACTGTTTGGCTTTTCCAGTTTGAATTTGACTATGGAATGTTTTCAGTGAGATAAATTGCGTTTGAAAATAAGGAAAAAGGGTCTAATGAATATGTAGTACAGTAGCTCAATGACGCTCATTAAACTTGCACCAATGAAGAGACCAAACACACCTCCGACGGACACTGAAATAAATTTCAAGAAATAATTAAAATAAATTTTGAATTTGGAAGTTTAATTTCCTTACAAACACAAATTGTTATTGATGAACATTATGTTGTCACAGATACATTCTACTTATTATGTTGTATAATTTAATGGTATATGTATGAAACCAAACCAAGCAAGTGAAATTACACACGATATACGAAATACACAAACTTATTTCCTATTTAAAATTCAATGTGTAAATGATAAGGATTTCACTCGAATCATAGGTTATTATTAAAGCCTAATTGTTAGAAATCCAGGTATAGCAATGCATAATTTTGAAAGATCGATATAAGGGATTTCGCAACTGCTACTTACAGACAAAATACAGAGATAACGAGTAGTGGTATGTAATTAAAGGTTATTTAGAACAACAACTTTAACATAATACGCTTAAAGAATTTAACAACAATTTTCAAATGCTGTAGTGAATTCTTTCGCCTAATTGTATATAAGAAATAATTTAATGTGTACTAGAAATAAGATACTGAGATAAATATTTAGGATTACGACAAAATGTTACCCACTTTAATTCATTAATGCCTCTGTAAATGTGTTAATTATGACATTCAAATATATACTTGAATAAGCAAAACTGTTAGAAGGGATGATGGATAATCAGTAAAATATTATACTACTATTCAAAGTATCTCGTCTTTAGTGAGCGCTTTAGAATAACGCTTCTTTTCTTTTTCTGTTTGATTATCGGTCTCTAAGAATAGACTTTGAACCGATAGAGCTTAGGTCTATACGACTATAGTACATACGTGGAATAGTGCAATCTAAATTTCTGTGTTTGATTCGGAGGTGACGCGATGTAAACTCTAAAACCAGAATGAATAGCAAGCTTTCGTGTTGAACAGGCTAGTTTAAATTTGCTCCCTTCTTTTGTAGATTATTTTTCTGAGCCTCAACGGTGACTATTTTAAAGTGCTTCTGGACTCTGCTCAAGCAAAACAATTGAATTGGAAAAGTCCGATTTACACAGTATACTCGTAATTTTGTAATCCAATGATAAGTATCACTATTTCTAGCTCTAAAACAGATGCCTTCGTTTACTCATAAACTCAGATATTATTACTACTGACAATAAGAATGTCTGTAACCACTGCTACATTATCTTAATTATTTATGACACAGGAGTCTTTAATACGTTTAAAAGTTTGATTGCCTGCCGACAAACCATTAGTTACAGTAATATTTCTCATTAATTTTGTTTTGTTTCTTAACAGTATACTTCCGAATGTTATCACAAGGACAGGTCCTTTCTATGAAAAACAGTGGAAGAAAATTTTCAAAAGATTTCTTCCTCTTCCAACTTTGATACTTCAGTTAGATACTGTAATGGAATGCATTATTTCAAGTACACACATGTTGCTCTTAAATACTTCAGATGTGTCTTACAAAAAGTAATAATAATAAAAAACAACAACCCGAAAGAAAATAAAGATGTATAAGAGATGTTAGACTTTAAGTTTGAGTATGATTATCCGCTGCATACTGTTGGGAAAGAGGTGTTTCTCGAAGAAAGAGCCCATATTTTATGAAACAAGACCAGCTAATTTCAGAATTTGAGTTTATTCACCTTCTTACCGCGAAGGGGAAGGAAAGAATTATTATCCTATTTCTGTTATTACAAACTCAAACTTACATCAATATAAAGCTAGTCATCACGAGAGAGACAGATATAATAAATTTCCTACTGCATGTGTACCGCCCATTGTTATAACTCATTCAATGAACATTATACATAATGTAAAGCATCATGCCGAACTTACACATTGACCTATTTACTGGAATTTTCGTTTTGTTCGTTAAATTATTGGAGCTCGAAACACAACTACAACAAATATGTAATTTAATAAGGTATGTAGTAACAGAATTATTGCGATTATTCATCCATAGTTAAAGAAAACGAGAAAAAGCCAAAATTGCCCAAAAGAGCATTAACTACAACCTGTTCAGAAAATTACACTAACACCCACACACAAAAACTAATTGTTGATTTTACATTACTTTAAAACACACATCGGGCCTCCTTGAACTTTTAATACACATACGCAAGAAAGAAACCTGTATTTAGGTCAAGAAAAAATAAATTTAGTGTTAGCCTAGGATTCACAGTATATTTGACAAAGTAAATAGCACGCACCTGCTATATCCATTATTCCTCGCACAACTCTCAAACGTCGTCGGCTGGATGCAAGTTTACAAACCTTTGTGTCTTTGAAGTGACCTCCAATTTCCACACTTTCCTTGTCACTAAAAATGAAAAAAAAAATTATAGAAATGTTAAGTTTTTATTTAAATTATTATATATATCGGAATCAACTTCTTATTCTAAAAAATAGTTAGCTCTATAAAATTAACTAATAATGGAATTAGTATAATAAAACAGCGCATCTATCTCTGCCACAAAATTTGTAAGACAAATTTGTTCTATGCTGCTCAACGGATACAAGACTGTACAGAGTTTGGGAACTTAATCTCAATGAATTCTAAGTAGCAGAAACTACACTAGTGTAAAGAAAGTGTAATGCACAAGACATGTAATGTATTTGATTCCCAAACACTTCTTTATTTGACTAGGGTATTTCAAAGCAACAGTCTAACAATGATTAAACAAATGCAGGCTCCATAAGATAAAACACTGTACCGGTTCATAATTCTGTTAAATACTTACGACTTTACGAAGAAATGTAACATATGGAGAAATATGTGACGTAAGTATGCAAACAATCCAACTGATTCCCTACGGACTTCCTATATCAGAATTACTCTTATGGAACACTGATTTATAATTATGACTATGAAACACATTGGAAACAATTCGCATTAGATCCTTGCTTTGAAAGTGTTGAGCATGAAAGTGATGTAATGGGGGAAGTGAGCTGCTTTGTTTGCAATACCAAACAGTCTTTTCTTCTGAGATAGCAAGTATTTCCCTGTAACTTTACATATTAAAAATTTACTGTTTTGGATACGTTCATGAATTCAGAAATAATGTTTAATCCCTTGTGGTATCCTAGGAACTCTAATAACTGTGAAGTTTTATAGGGACAAGCTGCTTACGTTGACTTTCAACACGGAGCTACTTAGACGGTTCGCCCATGAACTGTGAGTAGTAATCTACATAAACAGATGGCTGTACAATGTACAAAGCTCTGGTAGCTTAATAGTGTAGCAATCTGCCGACAACCAAAGAATCAGACTTGGATTCCGGGTCACTATACAGATCTAATTACATTTGTCGTTTAGCTCATTGAAATTAGCACAATTAGCACTCGAACTCGGAGGTCAAGAAGGACCAATTAGTGGTAGCCTGTTTGTCATTGCTTTCTCGGTGCCGCAAAGCACCCACATTCCATCGAGTGCTCACCAGTCACGAAACGTGTGTCCTGTATGAGACACTCAAGCATGCCAAACATTTGCTGTTACCGCGGGACTCTGTGCCTCATACCATAAATCTACCTTTATAACTACGCAGACCATGCTCTATATCTAGATGTTAGTCGCCATGTGGTACAATACGAGCAGCTACCACCAGATCAAATCATAACTGCAAAAATGTAATCACAGCAATTGCAAGTGTCGAACAGACACAGCAGCCAACATTTGTGAATGGCAAAGGTGTTCCTTGTCCACAGTGCCAGTCTGCATGGGTGAGAGCAGCTAGAAATACTATACAACGACTTGGCTGGGAGAGATTGTGCCATTCACCGTATTCCCAGGAACTTGGAACAAATATTATCATCTCTTCTATTACCTGGAAAACCACCTTCATGGAATATCCTTTGCGAATGAGTCAGACTTGAGGCATGCACTTACGGCTTTCTTTACGTCAAAGTTTTACTGCCCGTACATTGCATTGCGCAGCTGCAGGATCGTTGGGAAAATGTTCTGCATGCCGATGAGGACTAACAGTATGTGAAATTTTGTGGACACCTTTTTTCTGAGTACTACGAACGGCAAATATCCTGGAGACAAAACATTACAATAAGATTTACGCGTTCTGCAATCCGTATTTAGGTTTCTGGCTACTCTCTGTGACTTGAAAATCAGGCAACATTAGAATTTCGTGCCTCAGAGTTCTCTTTTGAGTTAATGCGTACCTGTTGGTGAAACATAGTGTTAATCCCTCCAGTACAGTTTGCCTTAATTCTGATTTTCCGCGTCCAAATCAAACCCATTTGCAGTGGAGATATGATTTTAAGGAAACTTTACTAACCCTAAACAAGTACAAAGAAGAAGTCTCAAGCAACTATTAGAAATAATGCCAAACTGGATACGCCAGCTCTTCCACCCGTTTACCTTTCGAAACCATTAAATTTTATGTAGATGATGACGTATACATTAGGTGATGAATATAAACACATTAGATGGAGTAGATTCATGCAGACAGCAATGAAATGCAGTGTTCCTCCTGCAAGAGCACTTACTATTCATGAATAAAGGTGAACATATAACGTTCGTTTCTACAGAAATTGTGGGTGATACTGATGCCAACTGTAACTCGAAGTTGCCTGTCTAATTCAAGCAATATCAACCATAAGAAAAAATAGCTTTACGTTAGAACTTAAGCGTAAGCACAAAGTGAACTCACTGTCTTTCGTGAACAGATCTGTAAATATCAGTAGCGAGAAATTTATGTGTCACGATCGGACGATGAAATCGCGCAATCTTGCGTATGAACTGGCTGTCTATCAACAATCCTTGTTTGACGATAGCTGAATAAGGAAATTCAGCAAAGCAATCAGTTTTCTTTCAGTTCTAGATGATAACCCACTTGCAATACAATTGGAGGTTATTATATTAAAAGACTGTAGTTGATGATGGGTTCCTTCTGTTTGGCCCCATCTATTCAACATGGTTCTTATAGTCTTACTATTCTTATATTCAAGTACACTATGACGATGAGATAACCATTGTATTTGATGAATACAAGAGAAAGAGTAGCAAAGATAAAAAAAGAGATGACGTGGTATTCATTCAGTTAGTGTAAAAGCAAATGAAGAACTTATTTTCAAAGGGGCACATATCCAATGAGGAAACTTTTTCAACAGGCGTAAAGAAAAGTATTTCTCTGGAGGGATAGCACTGTAAATGTGCGAATTATCTATAATATTGTAACTAGAGGGACCGTCTAGTTACATCAGAAGATCATTCACACAATTATAGTGTTTACACTCAAAGAGAAATGCATTTCTTTACGCCTACTGAAAAACCTTATTCATTGCACATGCCCTCTTTTGAAAGTAAGGTCCTCATATTTAATAACAACACCAGTAGTCCTAACTGAGACGGCGCTGCACTTCTACCGAGTGAACAAAGTGAGATTCAGTTCAGCTGTGTTAACATTTAGTGATATTTGGTGCTGAGATTACAGAGAGGTGATGATTCTGACTGACGTTGATCAATTCATTGTTTTAACAACCATCCAGAAATGAACAGATAAAAACAGCGTAGCAGTCATTCCAGATACTGACGTTTTACCTCTTCTTGTATTTGCCTGATCTCACTCATGTGAACTAAATCCGAACAAAAACACCAGAGGTGCAAAAAGTGGAGCCAAGTTCTTTAGACCTAAAAAGGTGTGAAATGGGAGACGAATGAGCCAAGTTCCTTGGTGACAGCATGTAACAGGAACAAAGGAACTTGGCGCGAGCTGACAACAGCCTTAGGTTTGGTGGCGGTGGACGTAGTGGGTTTTAGGATCCCCACCACCCTTATAGCTTGAGGATCATGAACCTTGCCACCTCGCGCCAAGTTTCTTTGTTCCTGTTACATGCCGTCACCAAGGAACTTGGCTCATCCGTCTCCCATTTCACACCTTTTTAGGGCTAAAGAACTTGGCTCCACTTTTTGCATCTCTGGTTTTTTTGTTCGGATTTCACAGCTTTTTGTACGTGTATAATATATATACTCGCTCGCTCGGCCTCGTTTAGGTCCTCGTCCCCGTAGCTGGCTGCGCCCCCAACTTCGAGTTTTTGGGTACTTACGCTCCTTTATCGTAACCACTCTCCAGGACACTGTGCTTCCATGTTGCAGATTTTTTCCCATACCCACCACCCGTGGGAATGAGATATTTATTGAAACATAGGGAAGCTTTGCCATATTTATTGTAACCT
>JAGDQP010016139.1:14892-25014 GCA_022664845.1 Lepisma saccharinum | reverse complement strand
TCATTACTTAACGAACTTTCAGAGCTCTTGCTTCGTTTAGGGCTTTTTGGATTTTTAGTCAACTTAAGATTTAAGCCGTCTTTCTCCTTTGCTCCTGTAGCGGCAGCAATTCTCTGAACACAAGGGCAACACATACAAGACTGGATTTCTCTAAATCAAAAATTTGAAAAGGTAAATTGTTAGAGTATGGTAAATGTAAGTGAATAATTTTATTAATTCTACAACAAATGAATTAAATGAACGTACAATAAGATCTTTTAAATCTTTGACGTAAATGTACTTAGAAAACTTTAAACGTTTAGAACAACTTGCATTTGTGGGAATTTCACAATTATCTTTGGCCGCAAATACTACATTGTCCACGGCAGAAGAAAAGGAAATATAGCGATCCCGAACTTCATTCAAGATCCCTATGTGGATAAAATTGATTGGGTACTGTGAAGTATGGAGATAGAGACGTTATGCTATGGGGTTGTTTCAACTGGTACGGCATGTGTCCACTGCTTGTACTGCATGCCAAAATGAATGCTAGCGTTTTGAATTTTTTTTAGGCCTCTAGGCCGGGATAGGATGGGGAAAAGGATGTTATAAGGTAGACGGCCAGAGCCTATTTTTGTAAGTATCATCCCAACATTTGCCTGGTATAACTGAGGAAAAACCATTGCAATACCTGTTAGGATGGTTGGTCGCAGGGATCGATCCCAGGACCTCCCGGATGCTAAGCTAATGCTCTACCACTGAGCAACGGCCGCTCAGCTTGAACTCTGGAGTGTATCGATATTCTAAATAACTTCCACGTTGTGGCAGGTCTTGACCAACACGAATCTTTCTTCCAGACGACAAATCCCCTTATCACGTTACTGAGGCAACGTTGGAGTTGTATGCGAAATATAAGACTGGCCGAAAGGCACCAGTGGTATATTTCATAAAATACCAGTGGTATATTTCAAAAAAGTTACGACCAAAATAATAATATCTCACGAACATTCTGGCAATACAGTTAATAGGAAGCCAACTTTATGCTACTTAAGCTAACATCACAAACAGGAGCGTGGTGAGTCTACTTCTTACCACGCACTCTTTTGGGCTATTAAAAGTGAGTTGGCGTGATATGACTATAACAGAATTTCAAATCCAGACACAATGGGCGACTTATTATATTTTACAGTTAAATATCTCTGCGTGACCACCTCTCATCACGAGCGATTTTTACTGGAACGGAATTACAGTTACGTAAGACCAATGTACGAGAACCCTTTTTAAGCCGAGCATCCTTCCTCATGACCAAGGATCACTAATTTTTGTTCCAAAACACTATTTTTACTCGCTTTAAGATGGCCACTATAACACAAAAGTTCTTTCCCCTTTGTCTGACGTATTCGTCGTGTCTCGACAACAATTTTACGGACAGATATATGCAGTTGGTAGACACTATTAATGATGCAAGTTAACATAGCAAGTGGTGGCCAGTTCTGTTGTTGCTTGAAATGTTATACCCATCAGAATGACTGTAGATGTATCTCTCTCTCTCTCTAAGCCTCTGCACGGATACCTTACAACCAAGAAAGCTCTTCGCCGCAAGTTGTTTTCTTGTAAATTATGAAAGTGATACTGTGTGCAAAGATATCATGCCCAGAATTCCCAGATGATAATTGTCACAATTCAAATAACTAAAACAACGGTGAGACAATAAAAAAAAAATATATAAAGAGTTTATTTCTGTTCCTTACTTCTTTTCAAATATAGCTGTAGACCTCTAAGTTTACAAAGCCAATGTCTCTTGCAAGTTGTGCGTCTGCGAACAGTTGAAATTAGTTGTCCAAAGGTCTCTGTTCTTCTCTTATATATAGGTGTGTGTGTGTGTTCTTCTCTTATCTCTACATCTACCTTCATATCTACTGCTCGTGAAAAATAAAACTTAATTTTCTTTCGTACTAAATTTAGTTTACAGACGAAACTAAATTGCGTTTGTCATCACGCTTTATCACTAGAAAAGAAAAGGTATTTTCAATGTTTTTAGGAACTTAAACAATAATTTAACAGCATGCTATTTGTATTCTAATTTGCACAGTCCTGTACTTTTGTCTCGATTATGAATGTTGTAAATAGTGTTATAGACGGATAGGCAGATGAATGGAAATGTGTTAGTACATAGTTTTTTTAGTTCAATTTTTATTAAAATTTTGGGTGGTCGGCTAAAAGCAGTTTTACTGTATTTATTAGAAAAGAACTTATTACTAGGAAATTGATACTAAACATCTCGGGAAATATTTCAAACTGTGGCAGGTGTAGCCAGAAAATCTTACCCCACACGTCAAATTTCACTAGGAACATATTACCCCACCTAATAGCATAGGAAAAAAACCCTTGTCGGCTTTAATAATTAAAAAAGGAACAAGCTGTGATTTTTCGATATATAGTTACTATTAGCAATTACCATTATTCAAGTATTTGGGTGACAGGCCGGGTTCATATCCGGGCAGAGGCAAAGACCAGAATCCTTCAACACAGAGGCACACAATACGCGAAGAGAGACTTCTGCAACCCAGTCCTTTACCTATATTCAAACTGAAAAACCAACTTTGAATCTTGCTGAGGGTAACATTAGCTCCACAAGCATTCAACCAACTTATTGACGACATTTCGAATAGCGCCACATCCAAAATAGAAAATACTGAGGCAAAACTTACATGATCCCACAACTTAAAAAAGAAAGGGATCTACAAACCAAAGTATGTTTAAAACAACCTTTACGACACAGAACCCACACAAACTGGGAAATCCAGAGTAAATGCAGTAGCACTGGACTCCCTTAAAGAAAACATACTTGTAGCTTCCACAGTGATGAATATACGAGGGTCATTTAACTCGAAGTGGCAACATAGTTGTGAAATGGAATGTAGTGAATCACTCACCTCAAGAAGCTTACAGTCCTTCGATGTAGTCTCCGCCTGCCTGTTGAACCCTCCGCCAGATGTCTGGTAACCGTTGAATACCTGTCAAAGCCCCACTTTGTGAGAGGGTGTTGACAGTGCGCCCTAAGGCACGAACAATGCTGGGAATGTCTCTGAAACGTTTGCCCCTGAGAGGTTCTTTCATTTTTGGGAAAAGATCAAAATCGCAGGGGCTCCTATCCGGGGAATATGGCGGGTGCTCCAGTACCTCCCAACCCCATCGTCGTAACAGTCTGTACTGGATGGGCTGTATGGCATCGGGCATTGTCGTGTAGGAGAATTGGTCCAGACTCCAGGAGGTGTGGACGTTTGCGCCGCAATGCTGGTCGCAAATGGTGACTGAGGTATGAAGCATAGTATGCAGCATTGACGGTAACGCCCGGTGGAACCTGATGTGACAGGATAATGCCTTCGTGGTCGTATGACATTATCATCATCACCTTCACGTTTGCTGGCTCTTGCCTAAGCTTTTTCGGTCGTGGAGATTCTGGGTGGCGCCATTCACTCGACTGACGTTTCAATTCAGGCTCGTAGGATCTTCCCCACGTTTCGTCACTTGCAATAATGCGGTGCAAGAAGTCATCAGCACCCCATCTCGCCACTGTCCGATACGGTAAAGCAGCTTCACCACAGGTCTCTACTAATCCTCTGTGAATCGTCCTAGCATTTCGCCCTCGTGCCACCTGGAATTTGATAAACACACGCTGTTCTGCACGCGTGAACATTGCGTTAGGGCGGTATTTCACACAATCACTTTAACACTGTCTACTCGCCACGCACACCGTAATATGGGACCGCAGCAGCGTTGAACTGACTCGTACACATCCACGGCACACACTACGTTCGTCATTTGTATCCTGCCCACACGACACTCTAATCGTAGCAGTGTTGCCAGTTCGAGTTAAATGACCCTCGTAAAGCTTGTTTTTAAAAAATAAAACCAAGGCCTTCCTTAAGGCCACTATAGCTTTTAAAAAAAGCGAAACTATCTTCAAATCTTAATGTTAGATAAAACTAAGCTCAGCTTCCAAAAACACGAAATCCTCCACATTATTTTACCCTCTAAAATTAAAGGGATTAAATCCAAATAAAGGGCCAAACCACAGCTCTCCTCACACACGCTTGGATTAATAGAAAAATGGAGAAGGTTAAAAGACTTACCTCAAAAGACGTGCCGCTTAGGCAAAACACTGATAATATTAACAAAAGATGACAAATTTGCTATACTTAGCACAAAATGCGACACCCACAACTTAACAAAACATTGGGAAAAAACCAAAGGCTTTAAGCACCTAAAAATAACAATACTAGAGACAAAAAGAAAAAAAAAACTAATGACAAGGAATAAAAAGAATCTGTCTACATAGGACGGAATCTGTCCTCTCCTTGGGCACTTCTATCCGACCGAGTCCTATCATAGTTGAACAAAACTATCAAAAAAAAAGGCCTAATCACGCTCATCTCACACCGACAATTGAAACAACTCTTTTAACATTAAAGAGTCTAATAACAGACCTTTAGATGGATCACGCTACTGCTGATTAAATGCACTTAAATATCACAAGTGTATTGTAAACAAACATGGCATCGAGCCGAATGATAAGCACAACAATGTATTGAAATAAGAAAATAAAACTCCTTTTTAAACAAGCAGGCAGGTGCGCACCTGCCTATATATATATTGTTAGAATAGTCACAACAATAAGCATCTGAAATGATAATTTTATGTAGGTGCTTTTGCGGTGTTGTGTTGTGATCTTAATCTGATGAGTAATATCATTACTTTCCGTGTTGTTTTGATGTTTATGAAGCAAGGTTTTTTAGACTGATGTTAATATGTAAAATAATAATAATAACCACTGGCGTTACAGACCGAAAGGTCCTGAGCCTGCCCCAACGCCATCTGTCCGCGGCTGGTAGAACTGCGTCCACCTGAGTGACGGCCGTGGGGTCAGCACTGCGCGTCACCTTGACAACCAACAGGTGTATCAGGGGCTTTCTAGACCAAGTGGTCGTCACGTCTTTATTCATGTGACTTCCCTGTCTGTCTGAAAACGCTGGATGGACGCCGAAAAGTGGGGTGCTCCTGACGGAAATTGAACCCGGGACCACTTGGAGATGAGTCCAACGCTCTAACCATTAGACTGTGGAGTCCCCATGATGTCAATATGAGATTTGTTTAATTGATTAGTCAATTAGGAGATTGTTTCATGGGTGGACTGGCCCGTCCGGGAACCCGGGAATTCCTCTGTCGGCTGTTTTAGTCTTGGAAGAGTAATGTACCCAATAAAGAAGATCACTTAATCCACTTTTGTTACTACTGGTAGCGTTAGGGTCTCGCAGGTATTTCAAAATGAGCAATTTTGACACACAAAATGTGTAATAGACTTGCCAGATTTAACCAGAGCTCCTCACAGAACGAATGTCAATACGCAGATCGACAATAAAAATTCTGTACGGTAAGCAAATTTTCCTTCTTTTGCTGCTAAATCCAAATAAGAAAACCGCGGGACATCTCACAACTAGGAACTGTTCCGGTCAAACCAGAAGTCTGGCAAGCATAGTTATGATCAACAATACTGAAGTTATAAGACTAGTGTATATATTTTGGCAGTCTGCCAATTATAGGTGGCAAAGCGTTGGGTTGACAACGCAAAACCTCATCAGGCAGACATGGCAAAATCTCAATCTTTGTTGCGATATTGAATAGAGAGACGTACGCGGATGACAACAGTTGAGGCGTTACCACAGCCCTAATGATGCGTTGCCAAAAGATTTTGATCTCTAGGATAATGAGTCTGCCGCCAGGCGATCAATGACGTATTGATGCGTATTTTGTGGTACAGCTAAAGAAATATTACACAAATATGTTCCTGTAAGAGTTCACCTTGTTCAGGGCATCACTTGAAATCGAATTCTGAACACCTTTCAACTTTCCTGACTTCTTCGTATTACTTATAGGTATAAGGTTACTTTCATGGCAAAGGATAACTCGTAACTTTTACTATAGAATTTATTTGCAATAAAAATAAAAGTACTAAAATGAAAATAGAAATTTGACATATTGATCAATTCTAACTTACGATGACAGAGCTCTAAATTAAAACAAATACAACTTGAAATATTTGGTTGATACTTTGAATCGACATTCCTAACCTTAATAATCAATGATTCTCCTTGATTCCTGATATCGCGTTTTCAAAAAAGGTCCAATAGTAGGACATTGTTACGAATGTGTCATGAAGTTAGAGGGACTAGTGGGGAGAGCACGTCGAATTCGAGCGCGAAACGTTAAGTCGAAAGACAATCCAATAACTTAGAAATGTTTTACAAGTCAAGAAGTTCACTCACCTGAATCCTATAAGTGAAGTCGTCTGACACACTCGTTCGGACTTCGGGAGGTGGAATGATAAAGATTTTGATGGGGGTGGGTATTTAAATGAAGGACACACGCCACATCTCGGAAGTTGTGGTCGTATAACAAAACTCTTTGTGATTCTAGCACCTTCCATTATTGACGTGGTAAAAACATGATTTTGATTACTTCGTGTTAATTCCGTTGTTTGTCATCCTGATATAATTTTTTGTTAAATTTGGTTGATAATTATAGACTATTTCTGTCCTGGTGAATTGCACATCTTCCGAGTAATTAGCTTTCTACAGGAAGCCCAGGCGGATCTGTGTGGTTTTATATTTTGGGAACTTCGTAGTTTGTTAACCACAATTATCTAGTCAATCTCACCATCAGTAAGAATTGACGTCGTTGATGTTACAACAGGCTTGTTGTCTTGACGAATTTGCCTTGAGGAGCTATTATTAACCATAGCTATCTCTAGTGCAAAATTATGACATAGTCCGCTCATCCTGTTCATTAATTCTACCCGAAGATAAGCAAGTCTCCTGGAAGAAATGTCAGTCCATAGCCGAATACTTTTTATAATAAAAAGTAAATGAAATAAAGCCGTAAAAAATTAGGGAATTAATTTTGACTTCCACAATATTTTTAAAAAACCTCAACGTATACTTGACGTAATTTAACTTAAGTGCATGCTTCAGTTTCCAAATACCTAAAAGGAATATGTGAACTGACCTGTTCTAATACATTGTTTCTACCATTAGCTAAGTTCTTTGCACTGCATTAATTTTTTGTGCACTAGTCTATAATCTCAGCAGGCCTACTGAAGGACCCTCACAAATCACAAGAAGGCGCCAAATAAACTTTAGTGGCAAGTGGATATTGCTTCAATACATTATATTCTTTTAAAACACTGCTTTGTATTTTGAGAACTGATCAATATTCTAAGCGCCCTTACAAGATCTTTTTTGAGGCCCACTATAATGAAGGGTATTGAAGGCCCTTGAATTTTTTCTACGAGCCACAACGCCTACTATTACAAGGGTTCTTAAAAGTTCTAACATATTTTTAGCTTCTCTGAAACTTAGGAATGGAAATAAGCTAAAATCAGCTCTTTGAAAAAAAATAAAAAAATAAAAAATAAAAAAAAACATTTGATGTAAATAATCTTCTGACTATACATCAAGTCCCCAGAAAGAAGAATCATCTTGCTGTATGAAATGTTTTGGATGCACATTCAAAATATTGCATGATTAAAGCTTCAACAGTGGCAGTTATTTATACAATGCTTACAGATTAATCTTATCTTTAACGTGAAACAAAGTTGCTACGAGCGTGTGTTCTCGGAACTTAAAATAATTAAAACAAGATTACGTTAGTTACTGCAGCAAGACATGTCTAAAACCTCTTCTGATACTAAATGCTGAAAATCGAAACCATGGAGTAAACTATAATCGTATAATAGAATGTATTTCTATTAGCTTATGGAACTCCTCGTTATAAATGCTTACTGCAAAGTGAAAATTTCAATATAACCTAATATGTTTCTATCAGTTTTTGTTTTTTATATAAACTAATACTTTTTGTTCTTTATGTAAGCTAATAATAAAGCGTTTACACTTTAAATCCTTTTAAAATATATTCAAGAAAAATATTTTATTTGTAAACGTCCAGGTGGGCCCTTTGGTTACCAATGAGCGCCTGGATTGATTGATTTAGTTTATCAATTTTTTTATTTATTTTTATAGAGGAGATCCATCCAATGGAGTTTGATATTTGTTATATGGTCGACAATATTATTAGAAAATGATTGATAGTGTGTTTTGACGAAGATGTATATCACGTCCTTGTTGTTTTAAAGCGTGGTAGTCATATAACATAGCGAGGAGCTCGGGTTAAATCTGACATACTGTGTGTCAAATTGCTATTTTAAAAATTTTATTTTCCTTTGATTGTGGTTCCGCGATAGTTGCTTGTTAATCTTCTTTCAATTTTAAAGCATCGTATATTTTTGCTGTGACTATTGGTGTTACCTCAGCTAAGCATGGTTGTTCTTTATATGTATGTGCTTAACTTTGTTCAAATAATAAACTATGGTCAAATACAGTTCTTGGGCACAACTTTGAATGTGATAGCCACGTATACGTCATTGTTTGTCTAGGTATTAGGTCTCTCCGGAACATTTGCGTCTTCAGCGCCGAAATTACAGAACTCAATCAAAGGAAGTACAAGACGGAAGACATCATCAGGTTTAACTCGTATGCGTGTCATGAAGCACTACCGCATAAAGAACAATGACAAGCAGCAGTTGGGGAATTGTCGCCTTGGTGTAGTGGTTACAGCATCGGATAATTGATCGGGTGAACCAGGTCCGGTTCCCGGCAAGGTGATTACTGTTTACGCATTTTCAAATTATACAAAGTTCACTAACTTTGGTTAGGTTAGAAAAGTCAGTTTAGTTTTTTTTTTAAATTACACATGATCCACTCGCTCGCTGCTAGTTCACCGCAACGATAACAGGTGGCTCTGTAACAGTGTAAAGTTCCTGTACCGATTGAGTCGTAAAATGACACGTTTCAACATTCTTCAAATTAACTTTTTTTTTTCTTATTTCGGTCTGAGGAACTTGACCCAGAATACTAAAAATGCACGTCTATAGCAAGTAGACGCAAATTAGTCAAAAGTAACGGTAAAACTGAAGTTATGAGGGAGTAAGATCGCATTAGTTACTAATGCAGTTTAGGATAGAGACAGTTCTATAGGTAACATTGTTCTTATCAGTGTATCTCTCTTTTACCTTCTATCTAATTCTAAACTCGCATCTCTTCCTCGGCAGGAAACTTCACCACTTGATTCCGCCTTGAAATCCTTCTTATATCCACAGGTGGCACATGGATGGTTATCAATCATCGGGCAACTAAACAAAAATTACACAATCAATGTCTAATTTTCGGTTGCCAATTTCATTATCAATTCTAGAATATGGTTCACGAGAAATTATAAAATAATTATGAGAAATAGCTCTCCTACGTACGTATATGATTTACTAGTATTCAAATCTTGTTATTCAAATTACATGAAATAGAATACAAATTTTTTAACATAAAAAGGAGGCCAGTAGAAAAAGGACTTCGTGACAGAGTGTTAAAACAACAATGTCATAATGTATTTGTAAATTTCTTGGGCGAAAAAAGTAACAGTATTTTTTTTTTTTTTAATAGATTGAAGCTACCACAATTGAATGTTGAATCAGAATTAAAAGTTTTTTTTTTAATGTGTCACAAATACTGGGGTTAATGCTGTAAAAGAATCCGCTAGTTACATTAACTAATAGGTAACGAAAAGTCTATGGTATTATTATTGTAAGTACTTTTATTATTTTATGTTGCACCAGATTTCGTCGAAATAGCAAAAACGCGAAGAAACTAATAAAACACGTCTGCTCAATCTACCCCTATACTTTTTCAAATCATGTATGGCAATAATGTTAATAGTTTCATCCTGTTTTAACGCAACATTGCGTCATCCAGCATATTACTACCTTGTGGTAAAGATAATTTAATAGTAGACACACTCTGCAAAATATTTTTAAAAAAAGTCAAATCCAAGAAATATACTACTATTTACTCCAATTCAATATTACTTTTGGAACACATAACCAGATTTCTATATCAAAGAATTGAAGTCGCAAATACATTTTTACTTGGAAGTGATAAGAATACACATAGAGTGTTATGTATTTTTTCATTTTATTTCTTTCTATTTTTCTTTCTTTCTTTCTCTCTCTCCTCTCTCTCTCTCTCTCTCACTCAC
>JAGDQP010016139.1:3121-14792 GCA_022664845.1 Lepisma saccharinum | reverse complement strand
ATGGATCATAACAAAGAAACTTAGTTGTACTTGCCCTACGCAGAATGTGCTCGTGAATGAAAACTATTTGTTTCAGCCAAAGTATTGAAATCTTATGATTACGCCCTTTAAATTTACAGGCCAAAGGACCAGTTTCTTTGTCCACTCTGAGAGAAAGGAATTTCCAAGTACCATCCTGATATTCACTTGATGTGATCATAAGGAAAATCTTTAACCAGAATGGCAGTTCCGAGGAATTTCCAGGAATGCATTAATAAATAATATAAAAATAACGTCTGTCGCAAAACTGAATCAAAGAAGTCTGAAACACTACGAAACTGACAGTCCTCACTAACATTGCAGAGAGAAACGAATTTACTTCCTTTCTCTTTTTCTTGAAATATTAAAACTTCTGCATCAAGCTCGCTAGAATAATAACTTTTTTTTTTTAATAGAATGTTCTCAAGATAATTATTCTAACTTCTCAAAAAATATAGATATTTCCCTCAGTTTAACAAAGTGAATGAAGTGATGGTACAGAAAATGCTATCTCCTTCATCTCTGTATCCTAGAACTAAAGGCAAGGGACAACGTCTATTAATTCTCACATATTAGGCTTTCTTATGTATCATTTCTTTCGGTTAGTAATGTAGGTCTAAATGAAATGTTAATTCTTTGCAAAACAGAATGAAAAATACAAAGTTTAATAGAAGAAGAACTAGGAAACTTAGTAGGAATATAAGTGAAGTGTAAGTTAAAATTTTAGTGGTCACTGCTCTCGGTGATTAAGATTTTATTTTACGATCACCACATAGATTAATAAAGATAGTTTTTTCGCTAATAAAGACTGAACTGTAAAACAAAATGGAAAATGGTTTATTTAGTGTTTTGATATTTGTCTTTCACACGCCTTTAAAATAAAATCAATAAAGCTATGATATTTTGAACACAACTAAACTATATACCAAATTAAACAGTATCTAGTACTTCATTTCTTAAACGGCTTCACGTTGGTTAAATACCAACATCTTAAATCATGTAAACCGCCCCATAGGAGCTGACAAAATATTAACTAGAATTTTTAAATAGCAGTATTGAGATAATATCGAACACGTAACATTGAATTTGAATTTAATTTTTTCGACATTTAGGCAACTTTGGCTCAGGCCGAATGGATGATTATGGGATTAATTGGTGGGATGAAGAAAGTCGAAGGAAAAGTGAGAACCGCACGAATTCCCACGCACATGGGTTTTGCTCACATGACATGAGCAGGGATCGAACCGACGACCGCTAGCACTAGAGGTGAGCGCTCTACCATTGAGCCACCTCGGTCCACCCAAACACTTAACGTATCTCACCTTCTGAATACCTAACAGTGTAATGGGATGCAAAACGTATAACATGAAACCGAAAATCAAACACATAATCATGTACCTTAAATGCTGATATAACATAGTCGCTGGATTAAAAGAAAGAGAAAATCTGTCTACCGCTAACTAAGAGTCATTTAACACATCTATGTATTCGATTGCATCAATTACTCTTTGAGGTTCAGAAAACAGCATTTTTATCTTTTGTCTGCATATTAGAAGAGAACAAAGTTGCCGGATCTCACATGCATTTTAATTTGAATTTTACATAGTAGCGTACAAAGTACCCCAATACATCTATTTTAGTACACAGTCCATTCTTAACAATACTTCAGTTACTGAAATTAGCTCACAGTCAAAATTAATTGACAATGGAATCAGAAGCAGGGATAGCGACATCGACTGCTATAGATCACGTTATGTGATAACTTATGCCTTTCATATTATAATGTCCTTAATAAGTGTTATATGGATAAAGGATCAGCATAAAAAGAATACAAAACCTCAGTAATAGTTCCAGTTTATAAAAACAAGGCGATGAATCTGACTAATAATTACCACGGAATCTCTTACTCCCAACACGTTACAAAGTGTTGAGTAACATCCTACTAACACGCCTAAGCGTATACGTAGGTGAAATAATTGGAGATCACCAACGTGGATTTAGGAAAAAATACATAATAAGAACAAAAGCCGTTCTTGATTTCAAACAGATTTGGAATCTCTTACACATTGGTGGTTACAGTTACATCAACTCAAAGTTTTGTCGATTCCAGCGGCCGACCATAATGACTGGGGAGTTTTCCTCAGTCATACTAGGCAAATGCTGAGATTCTACCTACAAAAATAGGCCTTGGCCGTCTACCTTCCAACATCGTCTCCTCACCCTATTCCAGTCTGAGCTTAAAATGCCTAAAGGCCTTAAAACAAATTCAAAATTCATAAAGTTTCGTATAGTACCAGTTGATACCACCTACATTCGATGTGTGCCCCACTCGTTACTCGGCAAACAATCAACTCGGACAAGACTCTCTGCAGCATATCCTGCGTGATTGAGTTTACAGCTTCGGAATATTCCTTTCTCTGATCACAGATGCATCCTTTCTCAAAGGAATTGTTGCACCACTGCAAAATGGACTTGTTAGTAAATGCACGCTGCAGTCACAGCATTGTTTGTTCTGCGTTGTTGTGGGGTGGCGCCATCTTGGATTTTACTGCTCTCTGGCGGTGGGATGAGTGAACACAGATTTAGCGGGAGAAAAGTTTTATACATACAGGGTGTTTCAGGACCTCTGGTACAAACTTCGGGAGATGAATCCTCATATCAAAACAAGAAAAAAAAAAAGTCCATATGAACACGCGCCCTATCATGCGTAGTTTCGGCGCTAGAGGACCCCAAAGACGTCCAAAACTGAATTTGAAGACGATTTATCTCGAATACTAATTGATGTAGAGCTGGCGGCTCATCGTTTCGTCAAAGAAATCGGACTTTCTCGTTCAGAAAATTCACATGTCAGAAGCGACGGTAAAGTGCGCGAGGGATTCCCTGATTGAACTGGGGGATTCCCCAAGAATTGCACAGCGAATGTGGGTTGAACATAGCAAGTAGAGGATGACTTCCTATCAGAGAACAACACCAGGTTGATTCCGAGGTAATACCTCAAACAGATGCAAGATGGGGAAAAAATAAAGAATGTTTTGCGTGGTTGCATAATTTCACTCGGGAATACCTCGCGCATTTTCCCATCACTTCTGACATGTGCATTTTCTAAACAAGCAAGTCTGATTTCTTTGACGAAACGGTGTGCCGCAAGCTCTACAGCTGTTAGTGTTCGAAATAAATCACCTTTAAATACGTTCTGCTATTATGCAACCATGCGTAACATTCTTTATTCCTTCTCCTTCTTGCACCTGCGTGAGGTATCGACTTTCAATCAACGTACTATTGTTCTCTCGTATTAAGTCATTCTCTACATGCTCTGATCGACCCAATTTCGCTGTCCATTTCTTGGGGAATCCCTCATTTCACTCGGGAATCCCTCTTGCATTTTCTAATCACTTCTGACATGTGCATTTTCCGAACGAACAGGTCCGATTTTTTTGACGAAACGATGGACCGCAAGCTCTATAACTATTAGTGTTCGAAATAAATCGCCTTGAAATACAGTTTTGGATGTTTTTGGGGCCCTCTAGTGCCGATACTACGAATGATAGGGCGCGTGTTCATATGAACTTTTATTCTTGCTTTGATATGAGGATTCACCTCCTGAAGTTTGTACCAGAGGTCCTGAAACACCCTGTATATATATATCTTCGGTTACCATACTTATGAACACATTCCAATAAGTTCTGATTTAAAACTACTTTAAATCAAGGAGTGTTTTGTGCTCAGGGTGTATATCGATGTTGGACCAGATTTTCGCCTTGAGATAAAAATTAAAGAAGAAATAAGAATACAATGGAATAATTCACCAGCAGTTGCTCATACATTTTAAGAAAGTATATGATTATATCAAAAGGGAGAAATTATACAATATCCTAGTACGGTTTGGAATTCCGGAAAAACTTGTTCAGCTAGTAAGGATATGTACCAGCGACTCTGTAAGTAGAATACATACGTATAGGTAACAATATGTTAAATAGTTTCGAAATTCCCAGCGGGTTGAAACAAGGTGATACCTTGTCACCGCTACAGTTTAACTTTGCGTTAGAATATGCGATTCTAAAAGTAAAAGAGGACAAAAAGGGACTAACATTGAATAGGGCTGAACTAACTGCTTGTATACGCGGATGATGTAGATTTAATAAGGGATTATATATATATGTACTACAAAGTAACAGCGATGTCTCATTAGAAACTTGCGATGAGACAGGTATACACTTGAACGTAGAGAAAACAAAATACACGATAACAAGCCGAAATACAGAAGATGAAAGAGAGATAATACGAAATGAGATCATAGAGAATTAAGAATGAGATGATAGAGAAAGTAAACACATTAAAATACTTGGGAGCTTATGCAACGAGCAAGATCGAGGTAATGGAAGAAATAAAAGGTCGCTTAGCATCGGGTAACGCATGTTTCTCTTTAGTCCACAAACTCCTAAACTTGTGATTAACGTCAAGAAAGCTAAAACTGAAAACATACAAAAAAGTTATTCTGCCGGTTGCTAAAGTTGGAATACGACCCTAGAAAATGAACATAAGTTGCGTGTGTTTGAAAATAAGGGTTTGAGAAAGATATACGGGCAAAAACGGGATGAGATGATGGGAGAATGAAGAAGACTGCATAATGAACTCCACATACTGTATGATTCATCCGACATTCTAAGAATAATGAAATCACGACGGCGAAGATGGGCAGGCCATGTAGCTCAGATGGGGGAAAACGGAGATTGTATTCCATCGAGGTCGGTAAGCCGGAGTGAAAGACGTAGTTGGGATGACAATATTAGAAGGGATGTTCGAGAGGTAGATGTTCATTACTAATACTGGTTTAATGTTGCCAGTATTTATTACGTATAGAATACAATGGCGAACGTTTGTTACTGGAGCGATGAACTTGCGAGTTCCGTACGCCATGGAGTTAGTTAGGTTTGTCACTTCACAGCTCTGGAATTCTGATGTAATTTACAATAATCCTATGCAAAAATATTCTAAAAAGAAAAAAGAGAAGGAACACCGAATTTATAGCCTACAAGCACAAAATCAACATTTTCTATATACATACAATTACGAGCAGAACAATTATTCTTACCTTCGTGTAATCTCTTCCACACTGCTACACGGACAATTTGTAAACGCTACATGAGTCGAACGATTTCTGTCAACGTTAACATCTTCAGAAACTGAAGATTTTGCGCTCTTTTTACCTCCTGCAGAAGCAGAGACTTTCTTACTCGCGGATTGCTTAACACTCTTTTTATCTGTTGGAGCAGCAGTGCCCTTCTTGCCAGGTTTAACACTTTTCTTATTTCCTGGCGAAGAGGCATTATTTTTGTCCTTTTCAGAATTTGATCCCTTTTTACTTGTCGGAATACCAGAGCTTTTCTTGTCATCTGAACAAGTAGAACTTTTCTTACTTGCTGGAATACCAGCGCTCTTCTTGCCAATAGATGATTTTTTCTTCTTGTCATCTTTATTGCTACTATTTTTGGGACCTAAAGATTTCTTAGAACCCTTACTTTGTTTAGATTTGCCAACACTTAAGGAGCCCTTGCTTCGCTTCGAACCACCGGAACTCCCTGAATCTTCAGTAGGCCCTGGAAGTCCATCACCACAGGGACAGCATTTACCCCGCTGATCACGTCTAAATTGAAGGGTTGAAAGAAATACGTAGAACAGCATGAAATAAATAAAAATGAAGCGAATGAATATTAGGTCTATAATAAATGATTGCACTACTGGAATATTTTCATAATCTGTTATTTTGAACCAAGTTCATTGTTGAATTTCTAAACCCTAATAACAGAGAATCAACTGAAGCAAAATTATAACCCACCCAGGCAATCATATTGCTTTTGAAGGGACACAAAATTCTCTCCTAGTTGGTTCAATTTAATAAGCACGCATGATATCAACTGATACAAATGTGACTTCTTTTTCCATGAATTCACAATAATTTCTACTATTATAATCAATCAAAAACTATGACGATCACTTTCAAAATTAAAATTAAAAGAGAAAACTTATATTGTAAAATAAAACATAACTGAATTGAAATCCATGCGCAGTCGAGTAATGTTAATCAGAAGTTCTTCACAGTCTAGGAAAGAACACATTTAAACGTCGTAGCTCACACATCATGTATTCCTGGAAAGCGATACAGCTATATTCACTACAATTTAGATTTTTACTCATCGCCTTATTTTCCAATGTAGAGTCACGTCGAGAAAGCCTCATAAAATTTGCGTTCGGACGAAAACAGAGCCCATCTCTGTCTTACAAGAGACCATTACGATTTTGGGAATTTGATTTCTGAAAATGTTTAGCACCCTTCGATAGGGCATCCAAAGAACTGAGATTTTCATCTGCGGAATCTAAATAGGGATGGAGATAAATGACGTCAAAGCTAAAAATAAACACTCCGCCGGGACACGACAAAAATGTAACTAAGGCCATGGGTTACATACACACATCACACACAGTATCATCCAAATTCGTACAACTACAAGGCTTTCCAATTAACTCATGGTAGAAAATACGACATTTATTATCTGACAAGGATACAATCAATAAGATCATATTGAAACTACCATGAAATTTTGCTAGGAAATCTACGTCCTATACAAAAGAAGGTACAGAGATAGGAACTTGAATATTGTTCGAAGTGTATTTTTATAATTCACTCAACAGAAGTCACTCCTGATTCACTTTCACCCTGGAATGGAACACTTCCGAGTTGTAGCGTCACCTCCCACACCGCAGCACTCCTCACCAGGAACGTATTTAGGGGATCTGGAGCCCCTGAAATTCAGATTATTTTTTGGGTGTGTGTGTAAAATCCACATCATTTTGCCTATTTAAAAATTGAATTTCGGGGAAGTTCAGACCTCCTAAATATGTCCATGGCGAGGAGTGCTATGGTGTAGGAGGTGACGTTACATCTTGGAAGCGTGTCATTCCAGGACGAAAGTGACACAAAAGTAGCTTCTGTTGACTGAATCATAAAAAATACACTTTTTTGTACACTTCTAACAATTTTCCAACCCCTATTTCGGTACCTTGCTGTTAGTATGAGTAGCTATGTTTTATATATTACCTCTTTATAGGACGTAGATCCTCCTAGCAAAGTTTCAGCGGAGGTTTCGATATAATGTCATTGACGGTCTCCTTGTGAATAAGAACTTTACAGCTTACGGCCTTCTTATTGTCAAAACTACGTCTGAGCTGCCCGACATCCCTCTCAGCATCAGGGCTAACGTGCAGGAACAATCACATACTACGTAAATATGTGTTCAAGCTTTATCATCAAGGAATAGACTAATTTTTTTTCTGGTTACAGGTACCATCCTTGAATTGCTTGGTGTTACAGAAAAAACTTCAGTCATACTGTCGGTCTGGGGGGCTGAGCCTGTATTATCATATAGACGTTAGCTTGTTTCAAGTCTGAAGGATGACGTTCTTTAGTAAGTATAACCGGGTAAAAGAATAAAGGAAACACTCAGTTTCCGTTATAGGCATCATTACGATGTTCACCTGATAAGAAAGAGAAAACACTGGAAAAGACAGCTACGATGACCAGTGAACAATATTTTGACTTGCGTCACCTCACCAGCGTCAACTCTTCGGTAACCTTTGCCATTGCATTGCAAAGACAAGAGAGCGACTTGAATTAAAACTGAAGAACACAACAGCCATTTGCCTTTCTTATATAGACTGTTCAGCACATGAGTATGAAATTTCTGCCCTATAAAGAAATATAATATTGGAACTAAATTTCTGGTCTTTACAGCGTCTTATGAGTACAAGTCATTGGCCCAATTACTTTGTTACTGCCGTGAGAGAAAGGAATGAAGAAACTGTGAACAGGGCTATATTTTAGGTACCATCCTGGAATTTTCCTAGTTGGACTGTGGGCAATCCTAGAAAACCTTTATTAGGATGGCCGGATTGAGCGGTATTCGACCCATGATGCTCCAGTTCTTACCCAAAGTCAGTGATCGTAACCACTAGACCACAGGTGTTGGGTACAATGTAAACAAATAATTATTATTACAGAATCAGAGTTTTCGTGAAATATATATTCTTTAAATGTAGGCACGTATGTTCTTCCTTACCTCATACCTGTCTCCGTGTTTCGTCTCGATCCTTCTGAGGATTCATCGTTCATATTCGCACATTTACATGGATCGCACCCACACTTCGGACAGCAAAGCGCCTCCTTAAGTCTAAACAAGAACATAACACAAGAGATGCTTTAGACTAGTTTTCTAAGGAACTTACCCATATGTATCCATAGCTTTCTACGAATAACCACTGGAGTTATAAAATATATTGCTCTATTTTATTTATCAATGCTATATTTTTAATCATCTTTAACACCGATATCTCTCTTTATTAATGACCAAACCTTATTCACGTAACAGCATAGGTTCAACACCCAATACAAATCTGTTTGCTAAATGTAAACATAAGAAAACGCAAAGTTAACATTTATCTTTGATTTTGAATTTACTTTTGGCTTTTTGGCATCTCAGGCTCAGGTCGGGATAGGGTAAAAGAAAGAATGTTGGGGGATATCGATCAAGGCCTAGTTTGTAGATACCATCCTGTCATTTGCCTGGTGTGACTGAGAAAAAACCGCAATCACGATAGGCGCCGCTGGTATCGTTTTCAGGACCTTCCGATTACTAAGTCGCTCAGTAAACATTTCTCTTCTACGGTTGATATGAAGTTTGTTAATTAAAATAGTGTCTCATTCCCTCTGGGGAGCGAGTTTCTTTATACTGGGATCAGAGGGATGTGCCGTATGGTTAGGAAATAATAGAAATTCATGAGAAGTTTGGTAACAAAGTTTGGTCTATTGCTCAAAATAGAGTTACCGCTTGACTCACCAGTTAGGATGAGGGCTTCTGGATGTTGCTGCTATGGCTAAGAACAGACCCCTCTGCTCTGCTGTGATATATTCGTAACAACTGAGCTAGTTCTCTTAACTGCAAGACTGTTGACTGATTCTCGACTAAATCTCAACTGACTTCTTCACACTTTTCTATGCCATTTTACTAGAATAAGATTTGGTAAAAGCACTCCACAGAATGTCATGACCTGCACTCTTGATTCCGTGTGCAAGTGAACCCGGTAATAAGATGACGTATTCAGGATATTCCAGGCTATGCTCCGCCGAATATCGTACCGGAAAAGTCAAAGCGATGGGTCATCAAACACATTACTTTCATATAACATACAAAAACAAACTGTTTGTTTATACACACATAGTTATCTAATATGCTTACATCAACTGTATACGCAACTTGTTTGTTTGCGTTGTCTTATGCTAACGTTTGTTTGCGTTATCGTCCTTCTGTAGTTGTTTTGATCGTAATTCGCCAACTTCTATCTTTGGTATTGTGGAGTTTGACTAAAAGTCAATCTTGCTCCACTTTACCTCTGGGATCCTTTATAATAGGCTGACAAGGATTATACAGCGTAACTGTAAGCGTAACAATTCCGGTGTTCTATCACCACCTTCTTCAGATAAAACCGGAAGTTTGTACGTTTCTCGTAATATTTAAATCGACGAATCAGCATTTTACAAGAAAAAAAGCTGAAGTCATTACTTGAATACATGCGCTTTCAATGTAATATTTACAGACTCGACACGCACGACACTTAAATCCAGAGCTACAAAAAAATAATTATATCCAAAAACGGGTGATTTTGGTCCAAGATACTAAATGCCCAATATATCTTAAATTTGAATCAGTAAAACATCTTACTTTTCTTTTCTTTTTCTTTCTTACACAACTAACATATCGAATTTCTGCACATTACTTTAAACAAACCGAAAAGAATATAAAAATTAGAAACTGTGATATCTTTCAACTCATCGGCGTTGATTTCCAAGTTTTTATGACGCATGAGACACTTATTTACTCTCTTACATAGCTTGCCACAGAGTTAAGAAACACTACAAAACCTGTAACAATTACAATAACGCTGACAAAACTTGTAGTAAGTGCTAATTCCAACGACCTGCTAATTTTGTTTAAATCTGTGGAAAAAGATCTAATCCCTCATGAAGTTTTAAAAAGAATTGAGCTTTGTATATGGCTTCAGAAGAAAATATCGATAAAATTACTCAAGGGATAAATTTACTAAGCCCATTACAAATCTTCCAAAGCGACGATATTTCGTTTTATAAAAAGAGATATAGTCTGGATCGGACTTCTTGTTAACATGAGAACTGACCAGGTTTGCAAAGAAAGGATCGAAGTAAACAAAGACTTGGTTATATTATATTGCAGTGACTGGATACTTATTAAAACACGGAAATGTTTCGTTGCTGTTAAATATGAACGGTAAGGGAAAACAAAGGAATGTCACAAAAATGCTTTTCCGAGAAAAATGTGTTTTGATGTTGAAAACCTTGTACGAGTTCGCCAATCCTTTGTTGCTGAATGAGTTCGCCAATCCTTTTGCCGCTTTTTCCATGGAGTTCTACGTTTCACCATGGAAGGAATATTCCGTTCAATAGTAGGACGTTTCACCAACAGAAAAACCACAGAACCCAAAAAAAGTCCCAAAATGGACATTCTTTGTTTTTTCCCCTTACCTTTCACATGTCGGTAAGACGCTTCTCCATATTCTTCAAACACTTGTTTCAGAAATAAAGTGCTATAAAATCATCTTAATTTTCGGGATAGTAAGTGTCCACTAGCAACGACGTTCCTCAGCGAACACTTTTCCAGAAAAAATCAGCAAGGTAGCGGTCAGGGCCTCTATTGAAGGTACCATGTCAACATTTAACTAGGAGGACAAAGGAGGCCTCGAAAACCTATCAAGATGTCCGGTGTATTCGGACTCAAATTCGTGCCAGCGTATATCCGAAGTATGAGACCGTAACCGCTAGATAACGGAAACTAGGTTTCCTACAACTGATCTCATACTTTATCGGAAAATTGTGACATAAATTAAATGCTGCATAAATCTGCTGATCAGGTTGTCACATGAATACTTTCAAGATTCCAGGAAAATAAAATAGTTTAAGTCTTTCGTTTACTTGCGAGGTAGGAAGGCAGCCATAACCAGGAGTATCGCTTTCTCTCCCCAAATATGCCTCAATTCAACCGCCAAATTAAGCAGCAAGTACTTCAAAAATGACATTACATGTGTGGCTAATAAAATTTAAAATACAATTCCTCTAGTTTCTATAACTTTTCTTCCAGAAACTTTTCTTTCAACTATACTTTTTCTTATACAATTCTATGCTGAACTCTTATTGTTCTCCTTTAGGAAACGTACTGGGCAAACGCGTCACGAAAATATGAGTTAATAAAACTGTCACAAAATGTCGGAGTACTATCGGTATTCAGAATTTATTCTATATTCTACGACTGAATAACAACGCGGCAGACGTAAACTAAGCCAGAAAAAGGCAAGGATGTAACATCCCATGAATAACACGAAAATAAAATAAAGGGATACATCACTAAGGGATGTGCGTGTTCAAAAAAGGGTGCTATACTTCTACATAACAAATGACGGTCATAAATTAAAGGTGAATTCACCAGACCGAAACAAGAAAATAAGTTCCTCTGATGAAATTTCTAACATGTGTAGTTTTCAAGCAAGATGCACCCCAACATAGCGAGCCATC
>JAGDQP010016138.1:21113-41166 GCA_022664845.1 Lepisma saccharinum | reverse complement strand
CTTACACCAATGGGGTAAGAATAAAATGACTCAGAAGGACTAATCATATAGCTAAAGTCACATTCAAAGAACGTTAACACCAGGAAGTAGAATAATTGGATCATAAATCTATATTTCTTCGTTCTTTGCTGCTTTCGCAAAAACACAATGTTCATAGAGAAAAGAAAAAGAGAAAATAAATGAGAATAACAAAATTTGAGAATAGAAACGGAATAGAAGTTGAAAAAACGAAGGATATAAATTTGGGACACTTCCTTGTTTCTGTTGATTGGTCGTAACTCTTAACTTTATGGTTGATTGGCAGATAATGGGTTTTCGTATTTTAAGACGCATGACTATAAAAACTAAACTTTGTGAATGACACGTTCACACGTACACCATCTCGTACATGCAAAGGGAGGGAGAGTAGGGGGAAATGGAGAAAATAAACAGTTCATATGTCACGTGATAATTCTATTCTCACTGCTTGCCCTCATTTTACGAACAGACTCGCCAGGTGAGATGAGTGGGTGTTGGCTTCTTCTAAAAGTATCAACATTCAACAACGCTAAGCACAAGTAAACGATACTGCTTCAAAGAAGAACAAAGGACGTGTTGGGATCTTATCAAACATAAATATTACATCTGTTGCCTTTTATTAAAAAAAAAGACAGAAGACTGTGACATATGGATTCTATCAGATTCGTCTCTTAATGTCTATAAAGCGCAACAAGCAAAATAATAGAGACTGGGTCAAATATTTCAAGTTTCATCCGATATTATAATTAATTTACTTATTTTTGTAACTTGAAATTTATTTGTCTTATTTACAAGCACTAAACATTTTCCATATTTAATATTAAGTTTATATTTTCTTTGTAAAGGGAGTGAAATTTCTTTTTTATTTTTTTTATTAGTTTCACATATCTTCTCTATTTATTGAACCAGCTGTATATATTTATTATATCAATTATTTAATTGTCTGTGAATCAGTAGAATATAAGCATAGAACGACCCACTATCAGGTATACATTTTTGAAAACTATTGACATATAGATATTCCTGATAAGTCAAATAAATTCGCACTTCTTGGAATCAAAATCTTCAAAATAACCATACTTTTGGGATTAATGCTGATAGAAGACACTTTTTAAACTACAATATGTCAGAAATGTATGTATTTGATTTGTACTTGAATAAATTATGTAGTCGGATGACTGAATTTAGAGGCAATTTTCTTTTCGATCGACTTTATATAGTTTTTGCTCTCTCTTTAAAATTAACTTAAATGCATTTGTGGACTATAAGTCTAAATCAAATCCATTCATCTATCAACTGACTGTATTCATTTCTATAGATTCCATAATACGACTTAACAGTATATCTAAACTATTAAAGTAGTGTGGCATTTATTAGAAAACTTTATTTTGATATAAATATTTGTCAGCTTGTAGATTGCAGACTACCAAATATGGCATTATTACTTTACCATCATTCAGATTGTTATACCTGATTCTCAAATACTAAAAACTATCCGAGCTATAAATATATTTCTTGTAGGTACATATTGACGCCATTAATTGAATTTGAGCAGCATTTATCTTATAACGCATTTTTTTTCATTTGGTTTATTTTTTTTTTTTCGTGCCATATAGTGTAGAAGCGGAAAACTCTTATATAGTTGTCGATTATAATGTTTGTAGCTTATTTTGTCTAAATCACCACACACGAACAACATAAAATTAGTGGAGATTCTAATCTATAAAGATTCAAAACTATACTAACCTTACTAACCTAAATATTCATGAAAAAAAAAGTAAAATCACCTTCACCAATTTCATTTGTCTTTTGGAGGAAATGTTTGATGTAAACGGAATGTATTGTTTTAGAACATTTGCATAAAATCTTTGATAGGGTAGACCTGGGCTATTTGAGTCAAGGGACTATGTGGGTCAAACGTAAGAAAACATGTCACTGCGCATTTAATATGCGCACCAGTACGCCGAACATGCCTTCAGTTGTGAGTTCGTTGGCAAAGGGAAGGGTGTGTATGTGGTTGATCTGCTGCTTTCTTACCAGTTGCTGTGAATTTGCGACTTTTTCTGAGCAAGATGAGTTGCAATACTTCATATTTTGCTCTGATATAAAACAGTGGCTGTATGATATAAGGCACTGAACCTGTGTAAATGCATATATTTGTAAAATTATTACCGTACGTGTAAAACAGAACGTCCACATGTTATAAACGCCGTTTTTGTTGCTCTCCTCTGTCTCCTGTGAAAGTAGTACGTTCCTGCGTAAGCAAGTGCACAACGGGGTTATTTGAGTCGAAAAAAATGGGGCTATTTGAGTCAGGTCTAAACTTATGTGAATTTATTTAATTTATGAATTTGAATTTTGTATTTATGGTTTAGCCTATATGATGATGATGGAACGTTTCATTTTCATTTTAGATGGTACGGACATACAAATCGAAAATGAATACAAGTGAAATAATGAAGACATGGAGAAGGAACCAAAGTGTAACAAAAGGTGATTTGAGTTTACATGGAGCTTCGCAGCTCTGCCATGTAAATTTGAAACTTTGCGAAGTAAAGTGCAGGTCGAAAGGTTGAGACTAACCTTGGGTGATAATGATGAAATAGTTCAAAGTGCAAAACCGAAAGCCATAGGACACTCCACAGTACTGACAGAAGAACAGGAGGAAGAGTTGGTGTTGCGAATTACACTCTCGCAAGAAAAGGGCTAGCCTACACCCCTGAAACGATTCGTAATGCTGTTCATCGATATGTAATAATAAGTCAAATTACGCATCCTTGGAGAAACAAAGGATTAGCTCGTGAAGATTGGTTTTCAAGTTTCATGAAAAGACATCCGAACTTATCATTACGAAAACCTGAGGGCCTTTCAAAAGCTCGTGCTGAGGGCATTCATAAGAAAGCAGTGAGTGATTTTTTTCAACTGTTGAAATCTGCTACTTCAACGATTAGTGTCAACACAAAACCACAGCGTACACACAATGTGGATGAAACAGAACCAAAGGAAGGTCATTGCCAAGAAGGGGAAATAGAGGTGGTTGCTCTCACTAGCGTCGAAAGAGGCGAGCGGAGAATGTCATTGTGATAGTCTCTTGCAACGCAGCTGGACAATACATCCCACCATTTGTTAATTTTAAAGGTCAGCGTATAAGGGAATAATTTGTCAACAACCTACCACCGGATTGTCATGTTTCCTTATCAGATAATGATTACGTTACTGAAGAGCTTTTGTTCGCTGGATCGAGTTTTTTCAAACAAACAGGGTTGAGGGGAATTGTCTATTAATGTTATATTTTTCACAAATTATATAGAAAAGGGCCTAGTTTAAGAATATACATGACCGCTAATGTGATTAATGTAAACAATGTTGATACAGCGAAAGACCCAAATAGCCCACTGAACAACCCAAATATCCCCGTGATTAATACTAGTCTCGAATTCTGCCATTTTTATTTTAAATTCGTTTTAAGAATTTCCGTGATTTCACAGGATCTTTTTTTCTTTTATATGTTGTACTATAATAATGCACGTAGATTATGGCATAATTATTTAAACTCTAAAGTATGTCGGTTTTGGGAAATGTTGACGTTTCTCTTACTATACTCAAATAGCCCCGGTCTACCCTATCACTCGAAACATTGTATCACTTGGTGTCTGATATACTAGGTAAGAAATTAAATTTGAATATCTACCAGGGAAAGTTCTTTTACGAGATTAGTTTCGTTTTCGTAAACTCGTAAGATTAGTTTCAGTTTTAAGTAAACGCACGTTTCTTTCTGCCTTCACGTTTCTTTTTATCTGCCCTTGTTTTCTCCTGATTTCTTTGAGCTTGCTTAACCCAGTAGCCTTCTTGTTGTAAAGAAAAAAAAACATCTGTAACATAGGAAAAACCTGCTAGTATGATCAGATGGATTCAATTAAGAACTGAATCAACTAAATTGGCTACGTCTCTGCTTGTTTGCTTGACGTTAAAAACACACTGCATAGAAGAAAAATACAATAGATTTTTATCCGTTTAGTCACAATTTTATAGGTTAATTTGAAAAAAAAAATACGAGTACTCGTATATAAATGCAAGTGCAATTTACATAATAATGCGTAGAATAGTTTATTTAGCTTTCAGGTTAATATATGAATACTGTGTAAAATCTCTATTTCCCAGTGATAATGTGATATTCAATATAGAAAAGTTTAAAATATATTTTCCTTCTAAAACAAGGTTTCCAGCGTTAAGCAGGTTCTTCCACCGGTGGTCAAGAGGTAACGTGACCTCGTTATCTCTTCCGCACTACGTGGGGGTCCTCGGTTCGATCCCACCCCGTGCTATGTGGGCTTTGTGGTGGACAAACACAGTTGGTTTTTCAGGATTCTCCCATTTCCTCCCACTTTCTTCATTCCACCAATGAATCCCATCTTGATTCATTCAGCCTGAGCCAAAAGTTACCTAAAGGCTTTAAATATAATTCTAATTCTTCCACACTACAAATTTCCCTCTCCAGACTGAAAACACCCTTCAAAGACCAAACAGATGACACTCTTATCTCAACTTAGCCAACAAAATGGACAATGCGCGTCTTTTTTCCCTGTGGTCTTCGTGGGAATTGACATGAAACTTTAAAACCTCTTTAGAAACCTATCACTTTCATTTACATCTGAAATTCGTTTGCAGTATTATTGTGTCCAATGAATATTACGAGAATCTCAATTAAAATTTTGAAACTGAAATTAATACTATAATCAATTCAACGTACACAGAAAATACTCTATTATACTTCTACATACACAGAGAATTGGCCGTACCGTGGTTCAGTAATGAATAGCATAACCGACTGGAAACAGGGAGATCTGGTTTTAAGTCCCGCTCATGGCGGCTGTCAATTTCAATATTTACCTCACACAAGGTTTGTTGTGAAAAAGGGTAGTAACAAGAATTTTAAATGGCTGCAACTAGGAACTCAAGCCAAGATACAAATGTTCCATACAATCAAGAGGGTATAAAAACGTGAACTTTTTGGAATTTATTTTGCTTAGATAGTTTTCGTTTCCATACATAGTAGATCTTCATTCTTCCTATGCCAGTTTTATCAACTTTTCTATAAAAACAGAGTCCGAAAGTAGATTGTTCCTATCAAACTATAGATTTAAAACAAAACTAAAGCTTTTGAAAGGAAACATACTTCTTTTACAAATACATAATCCTAAGAGTTATTGTGAATTTAACTGCAGAACCCCTGTTGGCACAAACCAGTAATTTAAGTCAAACACACTTGAACTTTTGGTGCATGGTTTATTTGTATACCTTACACCAAAAAAATAATTTGAGGTGTAGGTGTTCCAATTGCGAATACCAGTAACTGAAAAAAGAGGAAATGTTAAAACAAACGTATACTTTCGTCACTTTAGAATCTATGCAGATATTAACTCGTTATTAACCTTCAAGATGAGAAAAAGAGGCTTTGAATATAAACTGAAGCTTCATTTTTGGGAGCACATTCGACCTGGTAACCTAGTATCAATATACATACTGTTCCAGACACTAGTAAATAACAGTATATTGAGTTCTGTTGGATGAATTTTCTTACAGTTGAAGAAATAAAGATGCTTTGTCACTCCAACTGAGAAACAAGACACATGGCTCATGCTTTTCGGGTTACACCAACAAACAAAATGGCTCTGTGGTTTTGTTGAGTGAATTGTAACTGTAATGAAAGATACTCTCCTTGTGTTCCCTTTTTGCTGATAATTTTCTTTTTCACTTTATATATTTCTCACTAATATTTCATGTTTCGTGTACTCTACTTAGGGGAAAACATAGATGATTTTTCTTTACCGTTACCAAAATTGGCGATCGGCCCAACCTTTTACGTATTTTAAACCTTTTCTTATTTTTATGTGGATAACCTCCAAGAATAAAGCAGGTAGGTGAAATTCTAGGAACGCTTTCATGTTTGACAGGTATTGACGTAAACTTTTATGCATTATGTGTTTACATAAATTTTCTAAATAAATGTTCTGTTTTACATTCGAAAGTGTTTTCAAGGAGCCCACATTGAGAGAAATACTTTATCCGTAAATGTGAAGGACGTGCGTATAAAATAGAAATATACGGCACAAATGTACTTACTACTTCCATTCATGTAAAACAATTTGTAAGTATGAAATGAATGTAGAAGCATGACAGACTCGTTGCTAGCGTCACTTGAAGAACTACCGTTTTTCGTGATAACCACTACTAACTAAAGGGTACAGAGTCGCCGGTCTTGCACTAAAATATAACCAAGTAAATTAAATTCTTTTAAACATAATAAACAATGAAACAGCACTTATCATTCAGTCACATTGTAAAACAATGTTGTTAGCAGGGTGTTATTTGTTACGAAAAGAGGTAGGGGAAAAATGAATAACCAAGCATATCCTCACCTGTAAGAGTACTGGACATACGTAATTTCATTGAGTTACTTCATATGGAAACCAATTCTATGGCGCTACAAGGGGCTACCGGAAGCTCAAACCCTCAAATCTATCTTAGTTCCCATTGTCACCCCATTTTTGGTCAGTATTCTTTATTGTATACATATGGCGTAAACTTAAGTCAGTCTCCGACTGTTTCAAAGTGAAATATTGCAGCTCCCTATTTTTGTCAAGGTGCCGTCGCTGCTCATAACTCAGGCATTAATATGTAAATCAAGAATCGGTCACACAGCAAAGATAAGCGTGAAAATCTGAGTTAGAACTGAAAATTTGGTTAATATTGGATTGGATTGGAAGTGGACGATCAAATTTAAGTGTTTGTTCTGATGTCTAACTTCAGATGGAGTGCTCTAGCATTTAAGTAAATCTATAGAGCTCCCTGGATACCACTGGTACAGTCAGTGAATCATGAAAATCAGTTATACTTGATCAATATTCGTCAAACGAAATCGGCTAGCCGAACAATGAGAGATGCGTTATCTGCGTACAATTGCTTTGAATATATTTTGTGAAAAAAGTTTTCTGTCCCTACACGAAAACAGGCAAGGGAAAACGCACGAGATGCCAAGGAATTTTTACCATTTCCCACCCTGGTTGTTAGACTAGTTGTTTTTTTCCACAAACAGTGTATGTTCCTCCACAAACGCTATTCATTGAACTGGTTGCAACATCTTACTGTATCACTAGAGAGCTTATCTAAATGCTTACGAGTTTTGTGTAGGTGTATTAATGATATTTTCCGAAAGTTTTTTTTTTAATTTTAGAATGGAGTCTGGCAACATTTGTTGGTGACATGTAACACTAGGGGATATGTTTTACCTCTGTGTACTTCAGTATGTCACTTTTAACGAAACATTACTAACAAGGCAAGTACCCGATTACAAGCGCCCCGATTTTTATTGAAATTTTCAGAAGACGTGAAGACGTTCTAAACCTTATTGTGAAGGCGTTCTATTAGTAAATTCATAGTTTCGGAGCATAGGCGTCGTCACAAATGACTTCACATCTACAGAAATAGTAACGCAAGCCGTGTCGGTTTAGCAAAACACATCAAAAGATATGTCCAATACATCAATTTCAGTGAAGCTTACGTTGGAGAATGTCCCTTAATGGAGAATTCAATACTTGCCGTATGCAACCATAGTAATTCCTTCATAATGAAGTCACTAACAAGGTCACTTTAGGTGTAACGTCATGCATCTATTCGATTTTTTAACAACCGGCGGTTTTAATTCAGGTTTCTACTAATTTCTACTTCATTTAGAACTTTAGAACTAACAGTACGAAGGGGGAGTGTATATGGGGAATATATTTTACTAACACACACACACACCTACACACACTGATAAATATCTATGCCGGGCGTTGGAAAAGTGGAGAATCAGAATTATATCACTATGTAGGTGACTTCAAAACTTGGGGGAAAAAGCTCCTTTTCGATAGGTGTTTACTTTCGGCGCTAGAGGTGTGCAAATTTATGGAGGCATCGTCTTAATTGACGTGATCTCCAGATATCTCCAGAAAAAAAAAATCATATCGGTTTATGGAATCACTATCGCAGTTGAACTCAATACATCTATTTCAGCAAAATGATTGAGGGGTGCCGCATAGACGTGTTACCCTACGTATGGATTTCATTGTCAAGGAATTGCTATGGTTTCATAGGGCAAGTGAGTGGCATTCTCCAATCATAGGGTTTGCTGAAATTGATGTATGGAGCACATCTTTGATTATGATTTGCTAAGGTAACGCGGTTTGCGTTATTATTTGTGGATACATGAAGTCATTTATGACGATGTCGCTGTACCTGTGCACGCCTCTAGCTCCGAAATTATGCATTTGCGAATAGAACGCCTCCACTATAATGTTTAGGACATTGCTATGAACGTCTTCTAAACAAATTGAACGAAGTCGGAACGCTTGTAGTCGGGCCTTGTATGTTGAAAACGTTCGAAAAAATTGGCAACTTGGCTGCACTCAGTAATTCGGAGAAGAAAAAAAATACACTACTAGTTTTCATGTCATGAACAACACTGACAATCAGAACTCGCACTTTGCATTTCAGGGTTTCCAGATGTAAATACTTAGTCAAATAGTCGCGGACATTTTCAACTTAGTCCTTTTTCGTTGAGATAATGAGGTAAACCACCTTCTCCACTATCACTCCTCACCAACAGTGTTGCCAGACACCATCCTAATATTTAAGAAACCCTACATTTTCGAAAAACACCACTAACACCAGTACTTAAAACTTCAACATGCAGTACCTTGTGGAAATGTCTTACATAATTCAACTTCCTAGCTGAAAGTGTTGCAACGATGTGATCTGTAAAAATAAATAGTAAGCTACAACAAATGACGTCACTCATTGCTCTGAAAAGAAACAGACAAATCAAGTTAATGGGAAATATTGATCGTCATACATATAGTATGCTATAGTCTTAGTTTGCCCATCACCTTCAAAGAACGTTGCGTTCCCTTAAGGTTTTCGGAATAAGATTCCTATGCAAAATCAACAAATAGCGAAAGTTTAATAGAAGGATTCCAGAAACTTCGTAACTTTGTCGGTATCTTGATCGCATTATCTGTGAAAATTGGGGGGAAAATAAAAACTGGAGAGCTAAATAATAAAAACACTTTACGACTTGAAACCCATCCCCGTAAACCAGTCAGGAACGTTGTAGACTTCGAATAGGCGCTAAAGTTCGAGCCCTGCTGCCGGATATCCTGAATAAGATTTTCCAGTATGTTCCTGTATTTCTCCAGACGAATGGCGGATTGGTACTCCAATTAACGTCCTGGCCATTTCCTTTCCCATCCCTGGCCACGAAAGAGTGATTACGGGGGAACGTAATGAAGCTAGAATAAAAGTTACCAGTTCAGCCTAGAAAACAAAATTTAAAAAAATAAAGAATTGAAGATTTTAATTACTATATTTTGTGGAGCGCGGGGAAGAACTTAAAATATTTCATTACGTGCATGTATCACGTGATATTGTTCACAGATGCTCTGTCATATATTTTATATCCCTGGATCCGATACGTAAGTCTAATTTCGTCCACACACAACCGTATTGTAGTCACGCGAAAAATACGTTGTTTTCCAGCTTCTTCTTCTTCCTCTCTCTCTCTCTCTCTCTCTCTCTCTCTCTACTTATCTCCTTCCGTGTGTATGTGATGCTGAAAGGACGGTCTGTTTGTGTTGAAATTCTCCAGAGGGCAGGCGTGTGTTGGATATATGCGAACGCCCCCATTTACGTCAGAGTTGGGCGGGGAAATAAATCTTTTTTTTTAGGAGTGTTGTGGTAGTAGTAAGTAGTGAAACACAACTTTGAACATTTTGACCTGTGGTTTGAGACTCGCGTGGTTCAAATCAGTTTGCCCTTCTTCAACAAAACGCACACGACGACGCTCACAAAATAGCACCGAAAGGAAACTACGCCAAGCAACCCACCACTATCCGATCCAAATCGTAAGAAGATAAGAGTGCTTTTTATAAATAAGAAAAAGAAAGTGCAAAAGAGTCCCTTTTACACGCGCGAAGTTCAGTGGCCCGCTACTAAAACAGTTCCTTCACTTCATGTACTTTGTGAGAAGAGTGCAGAAACATTGCCGTAGGTGAAAATTTTTGTGGAAACAACTGTCACTTCTCAGTAATGGCCTGTGCGAGGAAAAGTGATTTTTGACAGATTTCTCTAACAGGCAGTGATGTGAACATGTATATAAACGAACTTCAAACCACAGTGAGAGAACAAACCGTCTCCTAGATTAACTTCGAATGCATTTATCAAAGACATGTTTCGGAGGACGGTGATCGCAGGAGATAGATGAAAACGATTTTAGCATTTACCGAAGTGCATATTTTTTGAAACGGTTTTGTGACTTCGTAAATTATTACATTCCAGAAACTCGAAAAATTACAATATAAGGGCCACAACACTAATATATAGTTTGATATATATTTGTGTTGAATCGATATCTTTATTTTAATTTTTAATCGGCGAAGAATTTTTTTTTTTCAAGAACTGGCTGCACAGAAGAAAGATTGCCACTGATTGAAGAACCGTATCATGAAGTGGTAAGTTATATTAGTGTGTTCTGTTTGTTGATTAACAATAGTAATAACATAATTTTAGTATAGAATGTTATTTTATACATTTGGTAACGCTATCTGTTCACCAATCCTTAATTTGATGAGAAAAAATCTTCATTCTTTAGATTGTGATTACTGTCACATACAAAAAAACAATGTTTTGGTTGAAGAAAAAGCATTATCTGCTTCTTCTAATTTTACTATTAAAATTTCCGTGATAAAATTTTTGAAGCACATATCTTGTCAGTCTTTGTACCGTTGTAGTTGTGTTGGATTTTCTGGTCTCTATTTTCGCAAGATAACCTCCAATATCAACGTGGAAGAAAATTTTCCCAAACTACTTGGTCAATTAATTGATTCCGGTTTTGATATTTTTGTGCCTATTACTACAAGAAAGATGCCTAATTTTGATTTTAGTTGAAAGGAAACCACTATGTAGACAACGATAATGTCGCTCGAAGAGCTCCTTTTCAATAAATTTCAACCATACAGACATAAATTTTATTTATCTTTCAGAGACAGCATTTCCAACTTATAGTTTATGCGAAACAGACAGTGAGTTTTCTTTAAAGATGAAATTAAGTTTAAAAGGACCGCCATTAACTTCAGATAGAACGTCAAATGTTTTCAACGTCATAAACGCTTACTTACTCTTTTGAGTTCTTTTTGAATAGAATTTTGGAGCTCCTTGTCCTGGCTGCTGTGTATTTCTACCATTTGGTCAGCAGAAGGTTGAGTTAGTACCTTCCTAACAATGCATGCTTGCTTAGTTCAATCATTATCCTAATATCTGTGGTAAAATATATATCGTTCATAGTCTTGCATACTCATAGGAGAGTATCATAGCTAAAAGAGGTAGCAAAGTTGTAGTCTAAAATTCTATTGAATTAACACCGCGACAATTCTTATTGTAACATAAAACATCACACTTAAATTTGACCTTTTGAAAGTTAACTAAGTTGAATTTTAATTTATATATGGCCTTCAGGTATCTATGGTTCAGGTCGCAATACGGTAGTGAAAAGGATGCTGGAAAGAGTCGAATTGGGTCTAAGTTAAAGGTACCATTCCGGCATTTGCTTGGTATGACTGAGGAAACAGCCTGCAAATACTTAAGTCAGGGTGGTCAGCCGCTGGTATCGAATCCAGGATCTCCCGAATAGAAAGCCAAATGCTCTACGAACTGAGCTACGGCTGCTCGGTTGATACGGAGATTTTCAACTCAAAGTGATCAAGACTTACGTAAGATATAAAGCTGAAATGAAAATTTCTGTATACCTAACTGGTAGCTTAACTGAAGCGTGTTTACTTCCAACAGGAGAGCCCTGGGTTGTAAACCCGGTATCTTACGTTCTGCATGAGGCTGTTTTCTTCTAACAATCATTCTCTGGATTGAGCCCAGATGCACTATCTTCATTCTTCAACAAAGATAGTAAAAGGCGTGCACAGCAATAGAGAAATGTTTGAATCAAATTTTACAAGTTTGTGAAACAATTGCGTAAAAGATCTCACATAGGTATTCACCATCATCAGTAGTTTACTGCCGAAAGCGACAGATGCTTCAAGACACATTAAATCCTCTCCATTCATCCCAAAAGTGCGCTTTCCTCATTATTTTATTAATACTTCCTAGAAGTTGTATTCGTCTTCTGACCCTTCCTCTTAATCATACCCTGAATTCCTCTATGCAACTCAATGTCCCATCAGTTTCTCTTCTTACTCGTTTGTTCAATTATTGCAAGTCTCTCACCAACTCTTTCCAGCACATTCTCATTACGCATCTTATTTTTCAGTTGATATTTTCCATTCTTCTCCATGCCCACATATTGAATGCTTCCAATCTTCCTTCGTCTAGTCCATTTTTCGGCTTCATACAATCCACACAAGACATTTAATAAATCTTCCTCTCAACTGATTGAATTGTTATGAACATCCTAAAAGTGCTGGTGAGTTTCTAAGGACGGGACCTATATTTTTTTTGATAAAGTCAACTCCTAACCGCTTCGTTCAAGAGAACCTGGCGGGAACTGAATCCGTGACCACGCGCACAAAAACCAAGCGCGCTAGTCTCTCGGCTACTGCGAGGTTTCCCTCAACTGTCCTTCACTGGTCTACAGAAAAGATTCTTAGTGAATGGAAGGCCTCTTTTATAAGCCTTGTAATAACTGAATAAGGAGTTTCTAACGATTAATTTACTCCAGGTATTTTTATAAGTTTTACATAATATGAACGTTTCCGCCCGAGGGTAAATAGGAAGATAGCAACTATGATTTCTACTCTACACACTATTTATTGATTTACCATGCTTTTTTGTGGGGGGAGGGATGAATGGGTCCAGGATTCGAATGTATTATTTTTCGGTTACAGCTACAGCAAGCTGCGACACACATCTTTGAGTAGTAGTAATGAAAATACAAAATTGGGAACCACAGAACATCTGTTAGAATTTCTTAATGGAATTAATGTTAAGTGATATATTACCTATATTCAAATGTAAGTTTGAACTTTGCATGTCAGTGAATTTCGTAATTTTTGTCATTTTATCTTTATTTTCTTGTAATGACTGAAATATCAGAAGAAAATCTGATAGAAGAGGTGGAAGAAAGTTATCTCTAATGAGTGGTTTATTGGAAATACTGAACCACCAGAGTTTATATGAGAAAGTGTAAAACCTAATTGGTATTCGTAATAACTTAAATGCATTCATATTTCTACACTACAATCCATTAATTTGGTTTTACTTCGTCATAAAGACTCTGGTTAGCTATTGAACATAAGCGCGCGAAGCTTTTTAAGATCCCTTCGTACGTTACATTTGACTTCTAATCCACAGATGGATAATTTAGCATAGTAATCACATTTCATACGTAGATGATTTAAGGACCCTTGCTAGCGTAGCTGCTACCAAATAGTGACCTTATAATCCCATTCAGTACATCCGTTCGTGTATAAAAGACAAATATATGGACCCACAAACTGTAGAGAGGTATCGTAGGAAAGGTCTTAGCTAGACTAGCTCAGAGTCATGGAAGTCAGTGTTGCTAACCCATTTTTTTTAAATCAAAAGTTCAAATTACTTCTATTACTTATAAATATTATTCAACGCAATAGAAATATAGTGAAATATTCTTCGTACCGAAGCGTTCCAGTTGTTAGTGTTGTCAACCTACTTTCAAAATCCAATTTTTAAACTTTCTTTCATACAGTTAGACGTGTCTGTATTAAATTTGGCACATTAGTCAAATACTGTCAGTGTTCCCGTCGCTAAGCATTGCCAATGTTGCCAAACTATTTTTATAAAGATGAATCTTTGAGTCTCTGAGATGTTATCGTCGTCTTTGCAACTGTTAGTGGAATCGCAGAGCAAAATTGTTTAGCAATAGAAGTTGGAGAACACATTATTTGATGAACGCTGAGAAAACTTGGAAATCGGAGATGCAGTCACATTCTTGAGTTAGTTGTTTTTACCATTCCGTTGTAAACACTGAAGAATATCAAGGTGCCTTGCAGGAAGTTTCAAAGCCATTCAGCTTTCCATGAGGGGGCTGCACCATTAAGACTACCAACACAACAATCCAAACTCGACAGCTCAATTACTGCTTCCCTGAAACCTTCCCTAGATCATTAGACCTCATTACTCAATGGTGGTAAAGCACAGTCTCTATACCCCACGCTTCGTAATTGCACAAATTAACAGAAAATTATACTAAAATTGCACAAATAGCTTTAATTTGACAAATTCACACCTTCTCAAACATACACGCGTCTTGACGTCAATATCATTGTGTCCCCCGATTATCAAAGGTCAAGAATACAATTTTGAACATTGTTATTATATTACGATTTCTAAATATTTCGTTATGAAATTGCAATACTCAAACTGATCGTAGTGGTGGCCTCGTACTAACGAAGATTTCGAATTTAAACTTTGGGATCAATCATCCTAAGGTTTCACCTGGTTTTCCTAAAGCAATGCTGGGACAGTATCTTGTATTAAGTACATGACAGTTATCATTTCAATACATTACCCCCAAAGTAGCGGCCTGTAGCTTTAGGTAGTTGTAAATCCATTAAACTGAAAGTTTCGATATAATATAAAAAAAAATATTCAATTTTTTAAAATAAACTAGAATTACTATCTTTTCCCTCTCTTTCAATGAGGTATTCAGAAAAAGTGTTCAATAATCTGCCACGCAACTTTGAATCTCGTTTAATGGTAAATGCTTAGTCTTGGGCTTTTTGTTTGTTGAGCGTTGCAGATACGTATAAAAGAACTAAATCGTTATTTTCTCTAAGGTACTGCGATAGGCGTTCTAAATTTGGTTTTTTGGGTTTTGTCCCTGTAAAACCAGGCAAATACCGGGATGGTACCTTCAACTTAGGCTCTGGCCGACTCTTTCCACGTCCTTTTGCATCCCTTATCCTGGCCTGAGCTTTAGATGCCTAATAGTCATACATAAAATTGAAATACTTAATTAAATTTTCTTCAATTGAGCGAGAATAGGATCTACCATTGTGTATGCAATTAATAAACTATTGATTCCATAATCAGAACGGACGTATCACTTATTTCGCTTAAATCAAACCCAACCGCACATAAAAGTCAATTTAATCTTATCTTTCCTAGCAATACTATTTATAGATTTCTTACTGTTTGAAATCTGATATCTAACGATATGTTTTTCACTGGGGTTTCCATAGTTTTCCTTAATCCCATCAGGCACCAATCGGGATGGTATCTCTAATACAGGCTCTGTCCACTACCTTCCCCACACTTTCTTCCACGGCTATAGTAGAGTGTAAACTGTGACGGCTCTGTAAATGCTAGAAACTGCATTTCTTTGCTAATGTTATGCCACCCGCTATTCACCAGAGTTGGGTGGGTTGCTGCAATGTAGGTGCAAAGCGCGATAAAGATATTCATGTAAATAAATTATAGAAAACGGGTCTTCAAATGGTGGAGTCTGGTCCAGATCCGGACCCTAAAACCTTTCTTTCCAGACCTCCACGGTTTGATGCGATGTCAAGAGCAACGTGTGAATGTAATATGTGTACACATTTCACTGCTTAAAATGATTTTAAAAAAAGAACCATGCTTTTTTTTTTTTTACGAAAATTGATGCTAATATACGTCGCATATACTTTTTTGTAACTATTCCATACCATTATGCGGAGTAAGTAATAACCGTACTATTTTGCTATCCTGTCTTACTCGACTATATAGACCACAAAGACTTTTTTTTTTTTTGCAATATTATCATTAGTCCGTAACCCACGTAAAAATAATTGAAGATCCCTCGTAGAAAATTTCAACTTTATGTGACAACACACAAATTCTTTTTATTTTTTTACATTTGACCACACTGGTCCCCGAAGTTGGTACTATTGATGCATTCACCCTGAGGGTAGGTGGTCTCATGAGCAATATTATTATTCTCATTTACCCTAATCGTCCTATTTCTAGTTAGAATAAATAGAATTATGTAGATAAATGGTGATTACTAACATGTGAGACTGATTCTTTCTTTTACCTTTGAAGAGTGCACGGAAAGAAGGGAGATGGCCATGAAAGGAGATTTCTCCCAAAATGTATGTTAAAGTCCAACTCTCTCGTTTACTTCCATGTATTCTTAAAACCGCTATAACTTGCGGATTATTTGCGCTTTTAGATTGAAAGTTTCTGAGCAGTTAGCTGTCATTGTGTAGTAAGTGTTATGAGTGCAAACTCATTTTTTAAATGACATCCGCCTGCTTTCCCCGCACTCGTTATTTATGAATTACGCATTAACCAATTTCATTTACTTTCTAGAAGTGAATGAGCGTAATGTCTGGTCTCCACATGTGCAAAGTTGTTTTGAAATAGGGCTTTTCATGAAGAAGCAATACTGTAAGATAAACTCGAATATCCTAATCGACAGGATGTAGAGGTTTTGTGAAAAGAATATGAAATATAATGAAACATTTGTAGATTATTTTATACAATTAGGTGTTCGAAAATCCACTGTATATCGGTACATGAGGCACTGGGAAAACGGCATTTTGCCTAATCGGAAAGTGGGGTAAGGTAGAAAGGTAACCAATATCACTGAAAGAAGAATCCGCCGTTTGAAGAGACAACAAACCGAGAGCATTAACCAGAATGCTAGCAAAATAATTTGGCTGCAATCTTATATGCTCCGTGCCCTCAAGTGTAAGTACGAAATGAAAATTGAAGTTCCTGATATCACTATAATAAGCAACAGTCTGAATATTACAGATACAATTACTACAAGTGAAGATGATTCTTTGTTGTTTTATTTTCATGAAATATTCAACCGCTAGTTTGCGTTCAACCACTTCCCACCAGGAATTCCGCAAGGATTTTTAGTTTGAAGACATGCGAAGTCAAAATTGAGAAAGTGTAAGTAGAGTTTTGCACGGGTTCTATCGATTTTTGAACTTAAAAAATGAAGTTGGGGTGTGCTCGAGAATTTGGGAGTGACACCCCCACAGGGAAGGAATCTGGCAGAATCACTGCATCCACTTAGTCACTACATATCTCTGTGTTATCGTCTCACTTTTCGATTTCTCAATTCGACACAGATGGCGAACATCAAAGAAACTGAATGAATAGTTTTTGTCATGGAATAGTTAAAAATATAAGTTAAGAAAAAACAATTGACATTTCGTGTCTTGTCTCTTTCCTTAATTTCACCCTCCCTTTCTTATATTAATATAACATGCAACAAGTTTAGATGCTCCTTGTATTCAGCCTGCAAACGGAAAGAACTCATTGTCATTTTGAATGTGATTATATGTTACTAAGTCTATAGTCTATCTTCATTCAATATTCTTCACAGCGGTTTTTTTTATCTTTCCATATCTTTTTGAGGGAATCAGAAGTCAAGTGATGCAAGTGAGATTCAATTGAATTTTATTTATGGTCTTTAGGCATCTGAGACTCAGGCCGGGATAGGGGAGGGGAAAGTAGCCGGCCAGGGCCTATGTTGAAGGTGTCATCCCGTCATTTGCCTGGAGTGACTGAGGAAAAACCCTGAAGAAACCTCAGTCTGGATGGTCGGCCGCTGAGATCGAATCCAGGACATCCTGAATGCAACGCCAACGCTCTACCACTGAGCTACGGCGGCTCGGTAAGTGAGATTCAAGAGCAAAACAATTTAGAGTTTTTATATACAGAGTGACCATAAAGTCTGTCCCCATACTTGTATCTTCGGAACGAATGGAAATATTCGAAAATGATGAAACACGTAACCCATTATTTTGAGATACTAACATTCTTGGCTAAAAGAATTTTACTCTGAGTCCCCGAGGTGATAAGTGGGGAGGGGGGGGAGCAACTAAAAAATGTAAAAAGTTCCAGTAATATGTAATTTGATAGGACTTGATGAAAGAAAATTTCAGCTCAATTCCGGGATCGATATGTTCCCCCTGTCAATAAGGAGGGGGGGGGGGGGTCAAAGTTCGAAATTACTTTCTTTTACTCGGGCTGAAAAAGCGAAAGAAAAGAGTAGGAGGTGGAAAATTCTAAGCAAAGTTATTGTATGTATCGTTTCTTAGACATGAGATCCCGCTAGAGTTTAGGATCCTCACGAAATATATGATATGTTATTCTAAAATATATCCCTATTATCTGTATTTGTGGAATGAACGATAATATTAAAAAAAATGACACGCGTTCAATTATTTTCAGAAACTAACTTTTTTAGCTAAAAGAGTTCATATTTCACCTTGTCGTACGATTCTCATCGACTTCCACAACTTGATTAATAAAACGTAAAAAAAAGTCGATATGTTGGAACTTTGTATTTTTGTAATTTTAAACAGGGGTAACATATCGATCCCAGTGCTGTTCCAAATTTTATCTTTTATCAATACTTTTATTTTAAAACAAAAAATGTTAGCCTCTCAAGATAATGGAATACATCTTTCAGCATTTTCTCGTATTTCCATTTGCTCAAGAGATACAGGGATGGGAAAAGACTTTATGGACACCATTAATATAATAAGAAATATATGTAACACAAAATATGAGCATTTTCACGAAACATAATATACGTATGAGTATTATATTTCATATATTGCGCGTTATACGAGACGAACTCGAGCATTTTGTTTTTCAATGTCACTTGTACTGTACATATCTCCTTATGATCCCCTTATTTAATTGACATGTAAGTTTTGGAAGAAAGAACCCTCTGCTACTGATATTAAAGCACCTTCGTATAATATTTTCTAAAGAATTAATAAATAAGATAGACAATATATACAGAGTGGTCCACCTAAAACTAGCACCTCAAATATCTCGGCTCCTATTTCACATAGAGCTTTGAAATAAAAAAGTGGATTAGTAATTTGCATATGGCAAATCAAATGGTAATATTTTCAGTGTCAGTGGCGGCCCGGGAATACCCATACGGGGTGTCAACCTAAAAATTTTAAATAGAAAGTGGGGTAAATATTAGTGATGAGCGCAAGAGTCTTGGTCTTGCAGTTTTGGTCTTGGTCTTGCATGCAAGACCATTACCAAGACCAGGGATACCGATGCAAGACCAAGACCAAGACCAAGAGGTGCAAGACCTAGACCATACCTGCAAGACTCGCGCAAGACCAAGACCAGCATGCAAGAGTCTTGCACACGCACTATTTGAATATTTTTAGAACGTGGAAAGGAAGGGGAAATCATTATATCCTTCACTTGAATTTCTTTTAATTCTGTAAAAATACCGCTGGAGTGAAGGTGTTCCTAGTTGTGCAAGCCGTGTGAGTGGATCTGAGAATCATGCCGCTGTTACTGTAGCATAAACGTCCTTTCTGAATCGATTGTTGATAATTTCTGTCTAGTTCTGTGGCTCAGTGCATGAAAGCAATACCCACATATTTGCAAAAATGAGATAATGCTACAAACGTAACCCTTAATCTATAACTCCCTGAAACCATTAATTTTGTTTAAGTAATTACAATCTAGTTTTCCCCGACCATAAGGATATATGCTCAAGAGTTTCCTGTCCCCTTTATTTTCTCGGAATAGCTTCAGTGTGGGTTATTGGATTCATGCACGTAGCCACAGAATTATTACTTGTTCTCAAGTTTCATGTGAGTCATCCTAATCGAAGTCTCTTTCACACTCCACACGCACACACAGAAGGAAATTAGAAATTGGTGCCGGATTACGATGCATTCACACGTTCTGAAACAATGAGGATTTCTTATCGCAAAGTCGCCAAAGAAATTAGATACCATTCTGCAGGTTGTAAATTCTACTATAAAAGAAGTTGTAATTCTACGGCAAATTTATAGATTGTTATTTTTTTAAATAAATATCCAAGGTGTATCTTAGGTCTATTTACAACACTTGGAAGTTGATTAATGTCATGAAAACAGACATACGACAAAATGCCGAAAACGACTTCTATTCCTAAATATGGACGATTGAAAATATGGAAAACTGAAGTGTGAGCCCCACATTTCGAAAG
>JAGDQP010016138.1:356-15226 GCA_022664845.1 Lepisma saccharinum | reverse complement strand
CACTCCCCACCTCAGTTCGTGCCGTAGGTCGAGAATATGTAGAGCGCTACCTCCATTTCCCCTACGGTGCGTGCGCATTCTACAGGGGATAGCTTTACCTTTTTTTTTACCTATGTGAATACAGGATGTTTCAAAGTGATGTCATAAGCTGAGGCCTGAATTCATCAGGGAGAAACAAGGAAAAATGAACAAATTCAAAAACATCTATAGCTTCGGAGCTAGAGAACCGAAAGTTAGTGTTGCATCATCACAAATGACGTCATATATAGACAAATAATGACGTAAGTCGTGTCGGATTAGAAAATCACAAAGTAGTACCCAATACATCTATTTCAGTGACGTTTACGATTGAAGATTTCAGCTTACAGGAGATTTCTATGTTTGTCTATTATACAACGTCCATTCCTTCACAGTAAAATTTTTAAGTGGAAAAACGTCTCTATTCAGCTTTCCGTCAGTCACAATCAACTGGGCAATCTTACATTTTATTTGTAAAGGTATAATGTCATTTGTAACGCTACCGTGCTAAAGGTAGGCATCTTTAACTCCGAAATAACCGTGTATTTTTTTTCTTTAAAGGAATCTTTTCCCTTGTTTCAATCAGAGGGAAAATTTATGTCTAACATTTTTAAACACCCTGTATATAGCATATGTATGGATGTGTATATAAATAATATATAGGTCCCATATGTATGCCGAAATATGTATGTGTGTTCATTTGAGATAAGGTGATTGACATTCTAGTTCATTTAACTTGGGCCAACGCAAGATAAGATGCGGAAGATTTTTTGTTGTTTGTACTGCCAGAAACAGGAGGCTAAAGAATAACATTGTTCCTTTCCTTGAAGGTGGACAAAAGGGCTATTTCAAGATCCTTGCTGACAGCCCTGACTCACTCACGCCAACAACTTTTGTTTGAAACTGATCAAGAATAGAATAGGAACTCGGAGAATGGAAGCTTGATTATATTTTGGCACAGAAAATGCGCCAATTGTTTTACAATTGATATGCTATTGGTGAATGTTTGTTGGGTTTCATTAGTAAACAGATTGTCATGTTCACAATGATGTTATTAGGTTTTGGCGCATTGCTATTAATAAGTCTCATCACGCAAATCACGTCATCCGTAAAGTCTTTTCCTTTTTCTACGAGAATTAACGTGTAAGTCTTGATTTGCCACTTGTAATGTATTCAAAACGCTTGTCTTCCTTCTTCTCTTGAATTCTAAAATAGTTTATGAATTCACATCATCATGGAAACTTTGTCCTTTGATTTACGTGGGACTTTGTTTACTCGTTTTAATAATTCTTAGAAGTGGCATTTATAGTGGACTCCCTACGCCCGCCAATAAAATGGCCCTCTTTTAAGGTAACTTTGTCTGTCTGTGAGTCTGAAGCACAGACTTACGCTTCTTAGGTAGATGGAAAGAAACTTATTTCAGGTTTGACGTCAACAACCTAGATTTAATTCACCATCTTTAGTTTGATGAGGATACAACCTTTCCTTATGGAGCTCTTTTACACTGTGTGCACTCAGTCCCTAAGACACCAGAGCATCTAAAGGATCGTCTGAAATCATATGATATATTTGTGTCATATAAACTCAGTCTGCACGGAGAGACAGATTTCATATTTCAGTTTAGTGATCTCAAATTTACTCGACCATTTTTAAACCTGGTGGCACGACAAATATTCCATACATTTTTGCACATGATGAGCCACAAATCCCTGACGGTTTTAAAAATGTAATTCTCAAGTCATTCGCTATGCCTCACGTCATCGTTACGTGTCAATAGTTTTAGTGTACGTTAAAGTTCAGTTATGATGGAGCGCTGGTCTGTGCAACTTCCTATTGCTGCCGTAAAGCTTTTATAAAGACAGTTTGTTACAGCTGTACAATGTGATTTTCAACAACAGTTTCGTCGTCGTGGTGTCCACTAGTCGAAGTACTCAGTTTGGTTTTGAAGTGGCATCAGTGTGCAGGACAGCAAACTTCCAGTACGCTATCGTTCAGTACGTACACCAGAAAACGTGAATCGTGTGAGGATAATCATCTGAGCAGCCCGCGAAGATCAGCTCGGTGGCTCGGTGGACACTTACCAATCTAATTTTTAAGGAAAAGTGCTTTAGATTAATTTTACATAAGAAAAAGAATGTATGGACAGTATGTTAAATATTAAATTCTTATGGATTTCCCTGAAAATATATTTTATTTTTAAACCCGTCAGATGTTTCTAGATCACACTGTAACATCTCTAACAACTTGGACATATCACATACGAATCTTCCTTTGCACTATGTACACGTTGTCATTGGTCCGCCTTAGTTAAATAAATCATCTTTATGCTTATTTTATGGGAAATACTCGATGAAATATATTAGTTTATACATGTACAATATATAGTCATTATACGATTAACTAAAGCTCCACACTAACTTAGGAAGAGCGGAATGGAATATGACCCCTCATTCCCCTAAAAAATGACATTTCTTCATAAATTAGATTTGTTCGGAAACAAATCGAAGTTTCTTTCTGTCATAAATTGTTGAAATAATGCTTTAAGATTAAAGAATTTTCCCTTGAGGAGGAGGGCACGTTCCCCTGCGCCCCATCTCTAGATCCGCCACTGCCAGTGAGGCAAAAAGAATGAAATTATATGCGTAATTTGTTGCATTGAGGGAAGGAGACACAAGAAGATTGTTGAGACTTTCGCACAACTAGTAAGGATCTATATTATTTAACAATCAGATACATTTCTATATAAGACTCACTTGCTCAGCCCGTTATGAGACACTCCATACATCGAAATGTCAAACTTCTACCTTGCTTTTGAAAACGTAAGTCAAATCTCAGATTACTCAAGACTTGCATTAAGATACCTCCCAAGCTAACAAAAGTTCTGCTCAAATTGACTGTACACGACATGCGTATTGCTACAAAATTATTATTGTAGTCAACAGATTGGGATAAAATGCTGACACGCATCATGTTAGATATACCCTCTTCCGCTTCTCAACATTTCGTTTCCGGTCAAGTGGAACCAAAAGTAATTGACTGTAATAATCTCACCGGGGTAATTGGGAAATTAAGTAATGAAACGAAACGAAAGTAGATGGTATGCGCATCTTTCGAGAAGGTATACGCTAATGTGAAAGGTTAATTAGAGGGTATACGGCGTATACCTCAATATACCCTCGACCACAGCCCTGTTTACCTGTACGCAAAACTCAGAGAAAAATATGCACGGAAAGAGTAAAATAAGTATAATTATTATATTTTACAAAGGTAAAGAATATGAAGTAATAAACTCACTTTCTCTAATTTTTTATTGAATTCGTTGACGTTTTCAACTTGTATTTTTGGGTAACGGGTAAACCTTGATGCCTTGCAATCAAGAGGTCCCAGGTTCGATCCAAGGTTGGTAGACAAAGGTTTGGAGTTCACATTAAACTGTGGGTTTCTTCCTTAGGATGTCCTGTCAATGGCTTCCAATGGATGATAATGGAAATTTACCGTCATTTCACGGGTCATAGACATACCTTTGACAGAACACCCATCGGCATCATTCTTGATGAGGAAGAAGATACGTGCTTTCTTGGAATATAATTTGTTTCTTTTTTAAAAAATGATGTATTAATGAACGCCCAAAATACAATGCTGGATAGGTTGCGAATAGATGTGTTAACAAAGGTGTGGCTCTAATTCTTTCTTATTTTTGCTCGCATATTCAAATTAGAAGGGTGTGGTCAGATGTCATATACGATAGCGAGCGAGTGGAGGAAACCCTGAAAGGTCACACGCAAACGAAGTTTCCAAAAATTAATCATAATCATCGCTTGTACATGATGTTTAACGAATGATTTTGTGATCATACCTATTCTTTTAACTGCTGGTAAAACCTATGTTGATTAAAGTTTTAACGTGTCACGATCTATCTTTTGCCTCTTAAGAGAACAAATTTCAGTCTAAATTGAAAGTCAAAACACGAATTTCTTGTTTTACCTTAAATTAAACTTTCAGGGATGGGTTTGGTACTCTTTGTTTGTATTTAGGTTCAGTACAGGTACAAGGTAGTGGCTTTAACTTGTCCCTAGATAGAGACAATACGTATCAGTCAGTCAAATGTACTTAGGTACAGACACAGGCGTTGGTTAGTGTATCTATATATGCTTTGTAGGTAAATCACTGAATTATTCCTAGGTAGGTGTGGAATGGATTTGCGAAGCTAAAACATTAAGTGAATATCAACTAAAACCTTTACAAATATACTCTCTCATAAGTCACAAGTCATGGCGCTGGCCTCCGTAAGTCTGCCAAATACAGTTTTTCTAGACAGAATTCTTGTAGCACGTCAGAGGCATTGAACCAACGTCATTCTTGCTGACTTGCCAAGAAGTCTGAAGGTCACGTCACTAGGTATACAAGGATGGCGTAATTGTCGTTTACACCTCGTATATAACTCAAAATTAAAGAAATATGAGGAACAATAACAAAAAAAAGAACAGGGATTTAAAACATGTGATCATGAGTTACTACATAAAGATTGGCACATTCAGTTCAAATGCTGAGAAGATAGAGTAAAGACATATTTATGAGTTAATTAATCTACACGGATCAGAGACAACTAAAAAATAATAGATGTTAAGTATCCTTCTCGTTAGAGGAAACAGCTGTTGTTATAGTAAAGAAGCAGTAGTTAAGATGTGTGTGTGTGCTGTTGTGCAAGGCCAGGAAATTTATCAACTACCAGAAATAGCAGAATCAAGTTCTCAGTTGGCACCTAACAGCTGCTTCAACTGCAATGCAGTTCTGGAAACAAATATATTACCATGATATCCGTACAGCAAAGTAAGCGAAACACAAGGTTACATATGAAGAAGATATTACAGACGAAACTTGTAAGAAAATACCGTATTTTTTTCATGCCGTTGCACATTATAATGATATTGGCCTTTGAATAAGATGTATGCAATACAAACCATTATTTTGCTCTGGTTTAGGACCTATTGTAATATAAACCTTGGTAAAAAAACAAAATTTATCAAAAATTGGTTTTAGTGCAATCCAATTAATAAAAATTTCAGTCCACAGTTACAAACTTCTTCTCAGTCTGAAGCAACATTCTCTCTTTATGTCCTGATCAATAACATAACACAATGTACCAAGACCTGCCAAATGACTAACTGCTGGGTGAAGCGTATCAGTACAAGAAATTCTATTGCTATTATTTTCTGCCCTTTGGAGCCCAGAATAGAACATTTTTGATTCAAAGAAATGTCTCACTTGTCCTGACGATGAATTGAACTGCATTAGATCTGTCGTTCTTGTAGAGAAAGAAATAAAGCAACAGATGTTTAGCCACTAACTGATCATCTGTTCATACATAGTCACAAAACAATAATTAAAAGTAAAAAAACAAAACAGAACAAATTAGGAAATATAGATAACATTGTTCCTAATATGAGAGAGGATGAAGCACTAGTTAAAATTTGTTCCTGCTGAAAAATTTACTCTTATTGATTTCCTGGTATCAGATCTGTCAGTGGAAGTAACATACGTGATTCTAAGCTACCATAGGAAACAATTCGGTATGTGCAACTTGGATGTGAAAAGTGACTATCATGCGAGAACCAAGAAACTTAGAGAAAGTAGTTGCTGAAGTAAAAATCCATCCGAGAAGTGAGGTTGTGCCACACTAACAAACAAACAAACAAACAAAAATAGAACCTTCCTTGATATATTTAGTAATGCCAGTAGATAAATAAAATGTTTCACAGTAATAATGAAAAAAAACCGAGAGATTTCTATTGTGCTACTGGATATTCCTAGTTATTCTTAGTTTTCAGTTCTAATGTGATCCTCGAACATGCGCAGAAAGAAAAAAACAAACCATACAACTCTAATCACGTGTTTGCTGACGCCATTTTGATCACGCATTTTATCATAAATTGCAAATATTCTCAGTGAATAGGGATTGTGATCTCTCATTGGCAAATAGAAAATAAAAAAGATATTCAAACATGGCTTAAGTCGTAGAATTATATATTCTCCACTATAAGAAGCTAATCTCAACATAATTGTAAAAAACGATTAGTTGCAAATAAGTAAGCCATGTTTATGTTTTTTGGGGTTCGGGCAACGTATTTTTTCCCTCTATATTGTTTGATCTAGTGCTTTCTTATCACTGGCATGTTAGTCCTGTCAGTAAGATTCTGAACTTCTAACGGAACAACCCGTGTTCAAATCTCGCTTCAAGCTTTCATTTTTATCCTTTCCTGAAAACCGAAACGTATTCATGAAAACTCAAAGGTTTCATTAGACAAGTGTACTGTAAATTTCTATGCAGCTATAGTTACCTAGTTTTTTTGCAGGAATGTTTCTGGAAATTTTTAATAGTGTAGGGTTACCAACTCTTCCGTAATATCTGGGAGTCTCCGGAAACCGAAGTCACTCTTCCGGTCGGACAGACTTCCATATCTCTCGGAATGTTCAGATTTGTTATTTTACTTATATATATATTATTTTCGCATGCAAGTGTCATACGAGGAATTTTATTATTTACACCAAACCACTAAATTCATAATATTATTTTGAAAACTAGTAGAAAATAAAGGCACGTAGGTTTTAGTATAGGCAGCGGGGAGGAGAGGGACAAAATAACAGACTTTAAAGTCTTGTCTTGTCAAAGTTTCCTAACTTCTTCACTTCCCACCATTCAATGTCATCTATTAGATATAGATATTCTGTCTTCTTGATACAAGTAATTCGAACGGTGGCGCAAAATGTACCTTAGTTAATAAATTATATATTCTCCACTATAAGAAGCTAATAATCTTAACATAATTGTAAAAAACAATTAGTTGGAAATAAGTAAGTCATCATTTTCGTAGTCGTCTAACCCAGGCGTGGCCAACTTCTTTCAGTACGAGGGTCAGTACGTGAGTGGTAGCGTCACGGGTCGCCATCAGAAATAAGGAATATAAAGAGTACATCAATCAGAAAGTCGACAGTTGAAACTAATAGATAAAATGGTATTACATATAATTTAATATAGTTTTAATTTTGTCGCGGACAGCCCAAAAGTACAGGCGAGTCTATTGGGTATGCCAGGTCTATCCATTGCAAGTACAATATTTTGAAAGAACGTCGCGTCGACGCGCCCATATCATTTTCGATCTCCAAAGCGTTTACTTAACAGAGAACTTTCATTTATGTACAAGAAGTTACAAAACACGCGTACAGTGAAAATCTCTTTTAGGCTTCAACAGCTGAAGCTGGAAAGCCTACGTCCGTTCATCTGTCGACAAGAACTACTAGGTATACGAAGGTGATTCACATGTCGTTTGAGAGGTCTCGGTAAGAATTTTCCAACGACACATAGATCATTCAAATTGGCCGCTCGCTACTGAAGCCTAGCAGTAGCTCACATGTGCAGTGTGCAGAGTCGCTCGGCTGGGCTCCGCCTCATTTGCTTATACTTCAGAGTTCTTAAAACAGTGATATTTTAACTCTTTAAAATTATTAATAAAATGCAAGTAAATGTTGGTAAAATTTGTTGACAAGTTAATCACAGTAATCAATGGCCTGTGGACTGACGCATAAATTCCTAAAATTCGCGCTTGACATCTGTGGTCGTTCCCTTGTTAGATACAGTTGACGACTTACCGATGACGAGACATGTAAAGCTAAGTTGATTGTAATTGCACAGAAGACAAAAATTTACAACAATCCGTAGAATTGCGGTTTCCTTGTCCTGGATTACTTTAAACAAAAATCGCTTCGGCTTAAGTTTCTGAAAGAGGCTGACAAATGGCCCCATAAATTATCTCTAAAGAAGCAATCAAGCACCTAAAGGAGAACGAGAGAAGAAGAAAAAAAAATATAAAGATACGGAAGCTGTAAAAGCGAAAGAAATGCAAACAAGGAATCCAGAAATAGTTTCTCAAGAGCAGATTGTGGGTTATTACGGAAGAAGATGGAGGCTAATGACCCCTTCTCGAAAGATTGTCTTATATATGTTCAGTGGCATTTGTTTGTAATGGTATGTCTACCTCTGTATACTCACGTACTGTGTGTGTGGCAGGCCTCTGTTAATTCAGAATAGCCAAAGTGGGAGCAGAGAGTGCGATTAGTCAGGCAACGAACCTCCCTTTCCTAAGGCTGTAAACAAAGTTCTCAAAAGATGCTATCTGTCTATCTTGAGTGCAAGGAGTCATTTGTTAAGAAGTTTGCATGCAAAGAAGAAATCCGAGTGCCGAATACTGTAATTTGTCTTGTTGGGATACAAAAGAATTTCCCAGGGGTCTCGTTAAAATACTATTACGTCTCAACATGCCCGTCATTCCGTCAATTGGTACATTCGTTTTCTTTCGAATAAAGTGATCAATTTAATGGGGGGGAACTTCATACGAAAACTTCTTAATGACCGATAGATTTAAGTTTGGGAATTCCGAAATCTCGTCAGACAGAACTAATGTACACCGAGCGGCTGTAGCTCAGTTGGTAGAGCATTGGCTTCGTATTCGGGATGTCCTGAGTTCGATATTAGCTACTGACCATCCTGATTGAGATTTTCCAGTATTTTTTTCCTCAGCCTCACCAGGCAAATGCCGGTATGGTGCCTTCAACTTAGGCCCTGGCCGACTTCTTCCTGTATCCTTTCCTTTCCCTATCTCGGACTGAGCCATAGATTCCTAAAAGCCATAAATAAATTCAAATTAAAAAACAGAGTAATGCACGTGGCATTCACAATGTTGCAGATTTTTTTATTATTACTGTATTGTAGGGGAAAGTTGGACGAAATGGGCAGCTGTAACTTTATTTGACTGTAGTGTGTATAGTAAGCAATTAACGAGAATGTTTTTAGGCTCCAATGAAACTTTGTTCCTCCTACTACATAGTGATATAGTTAAATATTTCAGTACGCTTTTCGTTTCTCCTGGATTTTAAAAGAAGAGTCAGTTTTCCCCGTTTTGCCAGCTGGTATGATAAAATGGGGTAGTCATTTAAATCAATATAAAATTTCATCACACATCGAACATCATTAACAAGAATTTGTAATATCTGTTTATGAGTATAGAAGCCATGAAATCAGTGATAATAATATAGGAATGTAAGGTTTCAATAAACAAACCACTGTGAAAAATAGATTTAAAAAATGGAATTGCTGTTTTGATAAGTTATACAAATTTTGCAAAATAGTTTTGTACATTTCCAAAACATTGCCTCTTTTTATCGTTATATAAAAGAATTGTAATTGTTTCAGAAAATGCCTACTTACAATATCGATACAAATGGCGCGCCCCATTTTGTCCAACTGTCCATTTTAAAATTTCAACTTTCAAGATGGCTCTGATCAGTAAGTTCCACAAGTTCAAATAAGCTATCACGATATTATACCTAAATAACTGTACAATAAGGTGAGGTGTAAAATAAGGTGATTTTGCAGTTCAGGTTTAACTAATCCACAAATGAGCGACAAGCTTGTTAAAATTAATGGTCGCTTAGAAAAATTATATTTTTTTAAAACTCCACTTGGAGGCACGCTTTTCATGAAATCATCACTCCAACTGACGGAACTGCCTCTGTGGTACATTCTGTAAGTAATTCAACTTCCATCTGGTTGATGGCATCATCAGTCTAAGCTGGGGGCCACCCCTCCCAGTTCTATCCGACCTCTTTGTTTTATCAAACTTTCCACTACAACTTATTGAATGTTGAAGTAGCTATATGCCATTTTGTATTAATCTGAGTGTCTATACACAGAGGAGAACTATTTTCTGTGAACACAGTTTTTGCCATACAGAGATGTAGAACGAAGTGGTTGCAGAGAAATACGGGAGATATCTAAGTCAACATAGCCACTGAGTCTCTCTGGAGCCACTTTTTGAACTTCTGCTCATAGATATTCGTACGTAACGCCCTTTACTACAGATAAGGTTCTTTTTGCATCTTTTCTTCTTCTTTGCCTTTTTGTTTATACAAATTATCCGGATATGTTTGTTCGATTATTCGGATACCGGGCTAATTTATTTGTAAATGATGTTCATATTATGATTGTTGGCCAGGGATGTGCTGTGAATGCTTTCCCAATTATTTGAAACCTTGTGTAAATAATTGGGATTCAGATATGAAGATTTTTCTGATAATTATTCGAATTTTCTCAAATATGAATGCAGCCAAGCATAAGAATCTAAATAATTACAATGGCTTCGTTTGTTCTTAAATAGAAATTGTACTAAATTAATTTCTACCATGTTTATCAAATTTGTTTCTGTGGGCGGAACTTTAACATAGTGCCTGTTGAAGTTCACTGAACTTAGTAAAATTTATTTTTTTGGTAAATTTTGTATTTTTGGACCATTTTAGTAATTAATGATTCAGCCCGTCTCGAATCCATTATCTAATAAGTTTCTAAACCTTCACAAACATTCATGTCCCAGCCGGGCTTCGAACCCGGGACCTTCGAGTCGCTGACTTGGTACCTCAACCCACACGGCTACCAGGTCGGCACACTAAAGATGGTGTCAGTCCCCCTGTGTTGTCACTCCTCTTCTTAACTCCTATGTGGGAGAATATGAATTAGATAGGCTGATAATCACTGATTTAATAGAAATGGAGTCAGAAAGGCAATGAGATTAACGAACCGGAAAGAACATATAACTCGATGTACACACATATTCAAAGAAAATGGTGGTTGGAAAAATTTCCAGCTATGAAAAGGTTGCACAAGTTCGGAATGCCGATACAATATTTGACGTAGTTGAAAATGAACGTGCCATTCATTCAACTTCTCACGAATGCGGCGTTGTCAGATTGTCCAACATGTTTCGAATTCAAACTATTTCTATTGAACATTTTCTATGAATCTGAGTGTAACTCTTGGAATTTGGGAAAATGGACACAAAGGTCTGCCTGACCATAACAATGACAATCAAATTGTTCAATTTATAATCCATTTAAATATACTACTAGAATTTAGAGGTGTCCACATAACATGGAAGCTTACGACAAGCTTGATTTTCGCTTGTGTAGTTACGATTGATGTAACAAGCTTGATTCAGGCTTGAAATCGACTGCACTAAGTTCACTTGATATTGCAAATTTAATTCAAGCTGGATGTAGACCGTTGTGTTGATATACAAGTATTTGGCAGCTAGTGTTATGACAAACATGTTTCACACCTGTTTATCAAGCTTGCCAGTTGCCAACTACTAACTATGATTCAAATTTGATTTAAGCTTGCAGATGCAAAGCTTGATACAAGCTTTCACACTTGACTTAGCAAACTTGCAACAAGTTTGAATCCAGTCTTAGCTTGCTATCGAGGTAGGCTGTGGCTCAGTTGGAAGAGCGTTGATTTCGCATTGGGAAGATCTTAAGTTCGAACCAGATGGTCATTCTGACTGAAGTTTTCCAGGTTTTTTCCTCAGCCTCTCCAGGTTAATGTGGGGTCGCTGTGGCGCTGGAGGTTGCACGCTCACCTTTGGTACCAGGGATCGTCGTTTCGAATGCTGAACTTCTTTCCACAATTGACCCAGTCCTTAGTAGCCACGTTGCTTGATTAGGACTTTAATACTAATTCACTTCACCTCCAGGGTAATGCCGAGATAGTACCTTGGCCTTGGCCTCGTTCCTTCCCATTTCTGTCACCTTCCCACATTAGTTTCTATTGATGTCACTTGTAAATGAGTCAAACCAATTAATAAAATTAAAACTAAATCAAATGGCACATAACAATGAATTCAGACGCAACGAAGTCTGAATAGTATCTGTGTTGAATCCTTTCGTTCCTAAATTTAACATCAACTGACGCTATAACCCTTTAAGGTCTTTAATTTTACTGTCCCGAAGGAAATGGCCCTGGTCAAAATCCAAAGTACCACTGACACTCGTCTAGTGTAACTGAAGCGAAAGCGGTGAAAATCTGCCCAATTGTCGGTACGAATAAGAATCATCTTTCCAGTGCTGAATCGTAGTCACGATCTTCGCCAGTAAACCACGGAGGCTGGTTGATACTGTGCGGTTCATAGCTGTGGGGGATGTAGGAGATATAGTAAATTATTTAGTAAATTAATATGGATGGAGAGGAAATGACTTCAATATTTTTAATATATATTTATTACTCCTTGCAAAAGTTCCATCTCACCCAATTTTTTCTCTCTTCCTTGATATTGAAGTGACAGTGGTTCCATCTTACACAAGGCAATGTGCTTCGAAACGCTGAGGCGAGCACTCTTTCACAAGGTCATGTATCAAGATCAGCCACCACCTGACACACATAAACCCGTCTCATCCAGACATCAATGAGCTTCTCCGTAGAGCAAACATTTCCACAAGTTGTTTGGTTTTGTTGATCGAAACTCAAGAGGGGGAGATTTTTAAAAAGGAAAGAAAAGAAAAACGTTCCCATCTGCTTCTTGCCTCCTGATTTTCTTGAGTTTTTTTCAGCTTCTATTTCTCAACTACAAAATTAGTTTTTTTTTTTTTTTTTGCAATTTCTTTCACCCTTTGCATTTGCCCAAATAGCTAGGAATGCATGGATTTCTGCCAGAGGACGGTCCCTGATGCCAAAGGGTCGATTCTTTTGCAGTCAACCTTGAAATAAAGAATGTGATCTAATATACTTTTATTAAGTCTCTTTACGTCCTCTCTAACCCGAGGAGTTTATGCACGGCACTTTACACAAGACTTTCCCTGGTTGCTCTGTGCTTTAGATGGCATTCAAGCATGTATTATATGGTCTGAATCAATGAAGCCAATTTCTACGTATCTACAAATTAAAGAAATACGTGATTGATTGTAATATCTCAAAAGAAATATTAAAGAAAGACCATGATGGACGCAAAGCAGGTGCTTGGCAGGAACAAACTATCCTGACCACTCACTCAAATCAATCAACCATCAAGAAAGAAAAGTACGATTTCTCTCAGTAAATAGGCTCTAAGGAAAATATGAGTGTTTACCAAAACTTGCACAGGAACTCACTAAAAAGTTCTTTAAATTTTTTAATGTTAGTAAAGAGGAGTATATTGGAGCCACAGACTACTTTTGTACACTTTTTATACAACGAATTCAGTATGTCCCATAAAACTAGAGTAAAACTTATCCTAATTGATATGTAACAAAGTATAATAACAATAATATAATAATTCACAGCCATATTCAATCCACTACTAGATGATGCCTCCCCCGGAAGGAGGAGTTGGTCTACTACTCCCACGCTGACCAGACGGATTGGGAGAGCCGAAGCTCTCAACGGTGATCGCCGCTGTCTTTTATTCACAGCAGCTCCCCAATTGTCCTCACGATGCTGTTTCAACACCGAAATTTTGAGTCCCCACCGGGAATCGAACCCCGGGACCGCTCGCACTGAAGTTGAGCTCTTAGATAAATTTGAAAATAATGCAAAATGGCTCCATAAAGTAATTTCGTCATGAGTGAAGTTAATACCGTACATCAGGGGTCTCCAACCTTTTGTGTCAGCGGGCTAAATTGGCTATGTAGGAAGAGGGTAAAGGCCACTTTATAAAGAATCAACTCAAAAGTAATATAGTAATTTTCTTATAGTAACTTTATTGTAAATTGCATTAGTAACAAGAAATATAGTACAACATAGTGTGTATCCCACGTAGCAAATACTTGTTGGACCAACGAAAATCTGATTGTATATTTTAACGTTAGATTAACGTTTTTCAGTACGGTTCGGCCTATGTACTATTTCGCCGTTGGCCATAACGCTGGCCCTAAAACTGATATTCAACGTAGGGCAAATTATTTGGTAATTTCAATGTGCCAACGTTAGCTCAATGGTTATTTTTCAGTTGTATGCAATCAAAATAGTACCAAATACCGAAGAAATGTACTGTTTTAGTAAACGGATGATTTACAGTAGTTTTAGAAAAACGTTGATCTTCATTACATCCTGTCTTTATTCCATTACGCGCTTTACTGTCTCATCATCGTTTATAGTTGAAAATTTTCCTACTTGTCTGCAGCTGGATTCGAACCTGCAACCTTGTGATTTATTATCAGTTGTTTTAACCACTCTACCACACGGCCAGCCTTCAAGAATAATACGTCAATTATACACTTGATCAACTCAGACCCAGAATGTAGTGACATTGACAGTCTTTTCATTACAGAATGACTTTAAACAGGGGGCATGTAGAAGTTTTGTACATGTTATTATTTTTATAACATGTTATTTTTCATAGACTTTCTCGAACTCACACGACGCTCTTCGGAACGATAACGACCACTGCTGATTGAAATCGAGCAATGACATCTTCATAGAGTAATATTTCTCTAAGCTTGATATTTTAAGCTGCTAAGTTTTTGCACGTTTTATTGTTGGAGTATAAACATGTTTTTAAAGTTCCTAGAATGGCACTGAATGTCGAAATATCGTACCACGCCAATGTCGATGGATGTTTAGTCAGAACGGCCAGCTGTGATCGATATACGCATGAATAATAGCTCAGTATTGACCCGTTATTGGTCTGATATTCTTTTGCTGCTAAGGGAGGCTCTTTAGGTATGGCAAATATGTAATTATATTTGCCCAAGGAAATCCATGAATATTCACTGCACATAGTAATTTCATTTTTAAAATAACAAATATGCATTTTTTGTGTTACAAAACATTTTCTGTACTTACATGTGTCATTACTGGCGCCAGCGCAAATGTTGCAATGACAGCTACCTTTTTTCTGTAAATTCCGAACCGAAATAAGATAATCAATGTCCAATTGCCATTTTATATTTTCTTCAACTAGAAGCAAAATTATACCGTCTGTGTAGGTTTGATCCGATCTATCCAGTTTAGTGACGCCACTAAATCCTTAGATGGAACTTAATCAAAATTGAAG
>JAGDQP010016137.1:28529-41170 GCA_022664845.1 Lepisma saccharinum | reverse complement strand
GATGATGATGATATGTAATTCACCGCCATATTCAATCCAGGATGAGGCCTCTCCCGGAAGAAGAAGTTGGTCTACTGCTCCCACACTGACCAGACGTGTTGGGAGAGGAGAGCCGGAGCTCTCAGCTGTGATCGCCACTGTCTTTTATTCACAGCAGCTCCTAATTGTCCTCACGATGCTGCGTCAACACCGACATTTTGAGCCCCCACCGGGAATCGAACCCAGGACCGCTCGCACTGAAGTCGAGCACGCTACCGACTATATAAGGTAAGTGTACCGACTATGGCCCAGATCCCCAATATGGTCCACCCCCAGATCTCTACAGCTTTCCGTTAGTGCTACTAGATGTCACCGTAAATTATATCCTCATGACAAGAGAAAGCATATTTGGGTGACTCATTTGTTTGCGAGTTGCGTGAGCGGCAGCAGCTCCAGTTGAAGTGGCATATTGAGCAAGAAATCATTTTGCTGTTATTTTAGCAAAGTAAGTAATGTTTCGTTTCAGTATCTATTGTTGATAACCTAATCAGCATAATACATGGGTAATGTAGCCATGTGAGCATACGTGAACATAAAATGTGTGTGACGCAACGTATTGCATTGTGTAACTATCAGGCGCCAGAAAAAGTAAAGAGGTCAGTAGTACGCAATATGGCTCACAGTCATATTGGGCAAAATGTAGTAATAACAGTTTAAAATGAAAGCATTGCGTATTTGAAATATTCGTACTGAACACTCATCATCATAATGTTTAGTAATTAGAATAAAGATAATGCCTGGTAATAAGGAAGCTATCAATTCCAATACAAAGAATAAAAAGATTTAAACCAAAACAAAGCAATTGTCATCACGTTTAGAACGACCAGAATTTCCGAACTGCTTCTAATACTCCTGAAGAACCAACACTGAGTTGTACAAAGTCTCGTGAATCTTGGTTTTGTTACTATTGTCAGGCAGACAGGGTTGCAGACATGCATCTTTGCGTGTTGTATCGCAAATACGTTCATCAAGAGTGTGTTGTAATCACCTCTAAAGATCGCGGACCGTTTTTGTCCCTCATGTGAGACGTGACGTTCTAAACCTCTTCGTTTGTGTTACACTTCTTCTTATTTATTTTTTTTTCTTGTATATTCACTTGTTTTTCACAGTTTTGGCATTTTGTATTAATACAATATTCTTGGTTTTGCATTGTCATATAAATTATGTATGCTTATAATGTATATCCCTCAGTATGTAGCATATATGAGCAATACAGAAAGATTGCACATCACTTTTGCCATACGCTCTTAATTTCTATAGCGAGCCATATTGGGAACACCATGTTCCCAATATGGCCCGCAGGCAACATTTTAGTTTTCGATTTATTACATTTTTATGTCATATCTAGGAAGCGGATTTACTTGTTTCATTTGTCCAAATAGTTTCCCAATTTGATGGTTCAGTCGATTCGCACGAATAAATAGTCCTTCTTAGTGAAAAAATCGACATAGTTAAGGTGGTCCATATTCGGACTCCCTACCTTATATATAATACATATAAAAAGTATACCCTTCGCTTACACGCTACTATGGCAGCCAGTCCAGCTATGCAAAGAGGCTCTGAAGTAGGACAGTTCCTTTGCAATTGGCACAATTGTATTTACAAAATACGTCATCACCTTATTCGTAGTTGCGTTTTACGAATAGTTCTCTACTTTATCTTCAGAAATGGGAAGAAAATATACGTAAGAAACTATAAAGTTTCAGAAGTAAGTTTTTTCAACATTTGAAAAAAAATTCTGGGGTTTGTTTTTCTCTTAAAATTTATTTTCCAGAGCAAAAGTTAAAAGTTCTATGATACAAATATTTACGTGTTTTTTAACTACTTTGTTTCTCATCCTCTGCATGTGTTTAAAATGAGTCCCTCGCAGTAAGAATATTCCAGGATTATTACATTTTAATTCCTAACATTCCAGGAGTATTCCTGGGTAATTAGAAATATGCCGGAACTTTTCCCAGGATTAGAATGCTTGGTATCATGAAGGAAAAAATAGTGAATATTCTTAATATATTCCGATATAATAAAAATAACAATGAACATTAGAGAAAGGTGCACGTTGCACTGCAAAATCTTCTATTTAAACGCTATAAGGATAAAAAGCATAGTAGTAGTAGTAGTAGGAAGTTAAAATGTAATTGGAAAGTTAACAATAATCCTGAAATCTTCCGAAGGCAAACATTGACATATAAAATTATTGAAATTATCCAGGCATGAATAATACTGGCATATAGTGAGAAAATACCTCCCTTTCTATTGTGTAGAGCGTATATTTATTGCGTTCTCTCTGGGAGTATTTTTTCAGTTATTTAACTTTTATTTAATGGCCAAACTGGTGATGTGGGGTCGAAAGTCTCAAGCTATGGGTGCCTATCTATGAACTAAATAAATAATAATAATAAAAAAAAACTAGAGGCTTGTTCCCTTCGTGGACACTGAATGTAGGAGTCAGAACTTATATTGAAATATTCACTGTTTCGAAAATCCCGTTCTGTGGTTATAATATTAGAAGGCGAAAACATTATACACTACACAATACACTCCCCCCCCCCCTACGACATTTTTATTCCTCATTTTCAACCTCTTTTGGCAGTTACATGAAATGTTTTCAGAACTACCTTGTAAATAGATGTCAATTTTTGTGTTAATTTCAACTATGTAAATGTTTGAATCAATCGTAATAGGATACAATCATCGATACAATATCTGAATACAATCATGTTCAGAGAAAAGGGGGAAATACAAGTAAGCGAAATGTGTGTGTAAGCAAACAAGCAATAAGGATAAGTTGATGTGTTGGATTGTTGGATAACAACAGATTGCTAGCGTGGTTATTAGCTTGATTAGGTAGGTTCAGTTTCCACACTGGGAATCATAGATTCGCTTTCCACCTACGCCAGCGTTTCTCAACCTTTTTCATCCTACGACTCATAGAAACATGGCCGTTGATCTGCTGTATTTGATAATGAACATCCTAATCACATTATTCAAAACTATTCAACAAATTACGTTATTTTAGTAAACCCTAATTATAAAAACAATAAGCAGAATAAAATATCATCTTCGAAATTTATTAGTTTTTAACCTACAAATCCTAGTTCAATTTATTTCTTCACCTTCTCTTGCGACCCCCTTACACACAAATCACGACCCCTCTGGGGATCGCGACCTCCACGTTGAGAAACCCTGACATATGCCAATATAATTTTCTTTCAAAATCGTAAAATATTTTATTCATTTGATTAGATGCATTTGAGGGAATAATATGCACCAACCTCAATTATGAAACTCCAACTTACCTTAGAAAGTAGGAGGAATGCAGCTCGTATTTTGGAACTATTATTCTGCTACTCAGAAATCGTTTCTTTGTCATGCGATGCAGCCTGATATAAGTTTACTTAAAGAAATGCAATTCTAAAATAGTATGATTTACCAAAAATCAAGAAAACAGTGATATTCCTTAGGTGAGAACAATGTGGATTTATAGATCTAGCAAGAACTAGAAAGCTCCGTTAATTTCTCCTGTCCACCTGGTATGTTCTCTCTGTTAGCTACCTTAAAAACTATAGGACCTCTTTAATTTTGATTCCTCCATCTGCAATAGAGGCTAGCTCCTAAACGAAAACCGGTATAGAGAAACTGACTTCAAATTTGGGTTCATTGATCTCGATTTATCCAGCCGTTTCTAATTTGGTGTTTAAAATTGCCGGACCGTCTTCATTTGGTTAGCCTTCTGCATTTTAAGAATTCATGCAAGTGATTACATTACAGTAAAGCAGATAGTGAGTCACTGACCTCAAGTTTGACGTCAGCGAATATGACATCGATTAATCTGCTCCTTTCTAAACATTTTGATATGACTATTAAAACTTTTGATATAATTATTAGACTAAACCTTGAAGTGGGCAACCCTTATTAAAGGAATGGTAATCGTTGACAGATTTCTTTGCATTTGACTGGAATCAGACTAATACGTCCATGCAATACGAACATGACGGAGCTTTGTGAGAAAAGAAGAGCAAGCTTCGGGATTCGAACTCACGTCGCCAGCTTTATGGACGAAAAGGGAGAAAAATTAACACGACGCAGCACGCACGGGCACGAAGACATCAGATAGACAGGCTTCAAGCTCAACTCTTACTGAAATAAAAGCAAAGTAGAAGTTATATAAAACTGATTTTTGTTTCAGTTACAGGGTTTCGTGCATTTATGAGCTAATTTTCTATTTACTACTAAATTGTTTGATTCTATACATATGAAAACCATGTTGTATAATTTGTTTAAAGTTTCAAAAACAGTATTTAACGTCTCAAGTGGGAATAAGCAAAACTTCATCGCTAATGATTACGGACGTAGCAACATCGCTGTATTATAATTAATTTTATGGCCAATAATAACAAACGAATAGTTCTAATTAATTTTATTCACATATTTTTCACTACATCACGATTAGATTTACAAACATTATTTTCTTCACAAAGATTAGTACTCTAAAACTGCACTAATACACACATTGTATTAAAACCAGCGCAGTGGTCACTCATGTTGTTGCAAGGTTGCCATATAGCTGAATTTCTGAACTTTTTAAGAGCTGCTAAAGAGTGCGCTCAGATTTTGATTGGCTGAGTGTACATATTGGGGAACGGGGGAGGGATGAGGTAGTATCGAAGACCTCTTAGACGTTAATAAGTCGTATTTTAGTTAACCAGCTAATAAAGTGTATGTCAAATTGAATATGTATAATACGAAAATTGTTCAGCATGATCCACAAATTGCTGGAATCTCTTATTATAGTACAGAATGCTTCCATTATATTTTCAAATTTATTCTGAACCTTTCAACATATATTCCAGACTTCTTGTTACTAGTTCTTGGCTATTTGTAGTTTTACTTGGAGTGTATTTTTTTTTCTGATTTTAGTATAAATTTTACAGTTTCATTGATGAAAGCTTGCGTTTTTCTTTCCCAGTATTAATTTTTTATTTCTAAAAATCTGATCTAGTGTTTTGTGTTGCTTGTTTATTTGTGAAACGAAATTTCTTCCGTGTATTTGGGTTACTCGTTGCTACAGGCTCAGATTTTAATGTGAAGTACAATGACCACAACAAGGCGAAAGAAGAGGCACTGTAGAAATTTTGAGCATTTAAATTTCACTCTTCACTGAGAATTTATCCGATGAAAATAATGCACCTACTTATGCGGTATGTGACTGGCTTACTAACGTCTAAGAAAAATCAATAATACCGCAAATAAGTATAAACGCAGTGTTATGCTAAACTGGTCTGTTAAACTTGGAGTAGTAACTTCTGTAATGTCACAATTTCTGGATAATGGAACATTAAAGGATGTATTGTCCTATTAAAGCTGCGATGACACCCTCGTTAGTCAACTATGACGCCGGCCTGAGCCATAGATGCCTAAAGGCCACAAATAAATTTAAATTCGACCGTCGCCAATCAAGTAGGACTTTTCCCAGTCCTCAGAAATACTTGGTGGTGCATGCTAATGGTAGAACTTCAGTGTATTGTGTGCATTATGAAGCGCATTAAATCTTTGTTGAAACGAAAGTGAGAGTACAAAAAGTATTATGAAAGTCTTGCAATACGCAAGAAATTGTTTCCCCAGTATATCGAGCACCCCCCAGGGATTGAAAAAGAGGAACTCTGATTTAGGAGACAAGAGGGCGTTGCCTTCGTTGCAGTTGTTGAGTAGCACCATGAAAGAAGTCAAGATTTCAAGTTGGACACACTTGAGTATCGTGCTTTTCTGTGTGGATTAAGTGCTATGTTTGGAGATGACTCCTGCACTGGGGAATAATTGCCCACGTCGTACAACCATTTTCTGCTGGTATAGGAAGTTTGGAGGGCGGGGGGTGGTAATCTTGAGCTCCAGGGTGGCGCACGCTCCGGCCGTCTGGTCGAATCTGTGAAGAAACTGCTACAGCAAGACAGACAGATAACATACCGCCAGATGGAGGAAACCCTTCACAACCATACACCAGCAATACAGACAATTCTCATGAGCATTACATGTGAGGAAGGTGGGTTCACTCACTTTCGTCGGAACAAGACAACCGTATAAAGTGGAGTCGTATGGTGTGTTTTTTTTAAAAAAGTCCTCTTGGGATGTGAACGACGACGAAACGTTGCTGTATCCTTACGATGTTTCGACGAAACTTCAGAACAAAGTGTGGGCCTGCCTTTGAAGTGGGGATGCCCCAGTGGTAGTGAGGAAATCGCTGTTGGTGAAACTGTGATCGTTGCATTCTTTACTACGCGGGCATATTGATTCGGGGTGTGCTAGAAACTTAGCGCACAATGACGTCAAAATAGTACACCGAGGTATGCATTCCTTGGGTTCTTGAAGCTATTCAGAAACTCCGTCCAAAATCGCACCTCAACACAGATGCTGCAGCATGACAACTCAGCCGCACATCGGGCAGAGTATTTAAGAAAAACAGTCTACCTTCCAGTGCTTGATTACCCTTCTTACAGCCCTGCCCTTGCTGCATGTGATCTTAGACTCTTCTGATGTGCAGTGTGCTCTGCTGGCAGACGAGAAATGGAAGAGTGGGGTCACTGACAGGCTTCAGCGTATGGAAAAGTGTATTGCGTGGGGGTGACAATTACTTCAAAAAAAGTATGAAAAGTGCAGACATTGCAAGACTTCCGAGTCGTATTAACAACTTCTGTAATTTTGTGATTTATGACTTGAAACTTGGTGACGTTTGAAATATGTCCTTTCCGGACGTATCCGATAAAAATTTCTCTCCCAACCAGATAGAAGGGTAACAAATATAGTTTTTATTGCATGCCCATAAATTCCTTACCATAAACGTTAGTTTTTCCCGTAAACGCGTATTTTATTTTGTTGTTTATTTAGATTTCCAATTACAAACTTCTCAATAAATTGGCCTAAAATACTTTGTTGAAAACGAATACCTTGAAGAAAAAAAAAAAAAGATAAGTGTATCGTGGGGAAGATTTTTTCCCCATTATTTCTCAGCACACATCTTGTACAAATGAATCCCATCTCTCTTTAACTTGACTCTTGTCCGTGGGGGAAGATATTGTACCTTCTCGGCAGTCACTGTACAGTATGTAGGTGAGGGCGGGGAAAATTTTGAGTCAAAATCCCCTGATCCCCCGATAATTCGTCAAGTATGCTTCCGCCGAAACATCTCTGTCGGTAGCTTCATGTGTCGTAAAGCCCTTGAAATATATATTTTTAGATGCAAACTACTAGTGGAGTGAACGGAGATTCTTCAGGGGTGGTTCTTGAATATTGTCAAGAATTTTCAGATCTTAAGAAATTACAATACGCAGCGGAAAGTAATAATTATTTGAGACCACTTGGATGACAAACACAAGCCCCGCCTACTGAACTGTCTGTCTGTCTGTGTCTATATTGGTTCAAAACGCGTCAAGTTAACTTACTCCAAAATTGTTTTTCCTTAAACTGCTGCAGAAACATTAGATATACTACTGGTCAATTATTTTCAAAATTCTTAAAACATTTAATCACGTGATGGAAGAAGTGTTTGAATCTATCAAAAGTCAAGTAAAAGCATTAGAAATAGCTGGTGAAAAACCTGATTGTTTCTACAGGAGCTTTCGTTGTTTCTTCTTTCCAGATGTTTGCTTTTGACGGACTGTTTGAATTATTTTTTTCGGCAAAGTATTCGGCACGGCTCAGGGTTGGGGAGAATAAGTTCATTATTAATCACTTATTATCTTCCTCTTCAGGATACCTTAATATTTACCTATACGTTTTCACTAAAATAATGTGAAACTTTCCGAATGTCTTTCGCATTTTCCAAAAAAAGAAATAGCGTAAGTTAAACTGTTGTAGCATCTGAGGCTCCTCTTCCATCGTACCACGGAAAGATTCTCGCCATTTTGCATACACCTGTATCTCCTTCACAATTTCTTCTACAAACTGTTGTTAGTCTTAGCAAGTTTGACATTTTCGTTTGTAAGAAACCTGATATTATAATAATAATAATAATGGGCTGCGTCATCGTCATCCATCCTGAGTAACTGCCAACACGACTGCAGTGATAACAAACAATTCTGCGTGTCGTAAATCGTGAAGAGTACGCATCAAATAGTAACTTTTGTGGATGGAAAACGCACTTCCTTGTTTCTTCCTATTTGATATTGATAGTGGGTTCTGAATGTGAAGAACACAACCTCCTGTCTGTTATTCCTTTATCAATAAAATAATACGTACAGAACTAACGTATTTCCATTTGTTGATTAATCGTTTTGTTACTTCATGCTTGTTGTAGAAGCTACTGATTTGTTTGTAAAATAAAAATAATGTAGAAGAATCTGTTGCGGCCTTTTAAGACATCATCAAATAGACCTAGCATGCCTATATACATCTGGTTATAATTTTTATTCTACAATATTCACGTAACAATCTTCATATTACCACACTGAATATTAAATAATGCACAAATTGCGTCGTCGCATTAATTATGCTTCGAGATAACTATTGACATGAAATTTAAATGTACTCGATTAACTGCATTGTCTTCAGTGTTGAATTAAAAAACACATAAAGTCTATTTTACGTTCGTCAGCTTAATCCGTGGTGTTATCTCCTCTTCTTTCATATCTCCTTTTTTTCTGTTTTGCTTGGACAATATCTTTTAAATATTTGGCGCAAATCAGTTTTTCTTAAATACGTTTAGACACTGTAGTGGTACATATAAAAAACTAAATCAATTAAACAATATTTGTATGTAATATAATTAATAAAACTTGTACGCATGCTTAATGTATTGATGTGGCTATACAGTGGGCACTTATTGAAGCAAATTCCGGTTTTAGTATAAACTACTGTCGTATTTAATGTGTTCCATTGTGTAATCGATGTGTTTCTAGGTTACTTCGAGTGTTATTCGTTGCGAAACAGCTGTCGTACTAAAGGCATACATAAAGATCTGGAACATCTATCGTAGTTATCTTTTGACCTTCCGCAGATAATTTTCGAGAGTGTCATTTAATCGTTTGCGAAAGTCTTTAAGGCCGATTGCAAAGACAGAGTTTAGACTTAGTCTAAGTTAGGCTTAAACATCAATTTTCAAATGCCCAGAATAACCTAGCCATGGTCTAGCTTAGGTCTACGTCTTTGCAATCGAGCGGTAGAATTTACGCTATGCTGGATTGGAACTTAAGATTGGATTGAGATGTACTAAATGCTTTCATTCAGGTTTATTCTGTTAGGCTTCGGCTAGTTAATTTCATTTTGCGGCTGTGCAGAACTAATTTTATAATATTTTCAGGTATTCCAAAGTTCTCCAGAACTAAGAAAGAATCTAGATCCAAATTTAAGTTATGGTGATAATCATCATCACAACACTGCCCTACATTATGCTGCCAAACATGGGATGAAGCATCTACTCAGGTAATTACATATAACAGAAATAGGTGTGGAACTTAAAGCGTCCATATATACATTTTTTAAAAATCTGAATTTTAATTTATTTATGGCCTATGGCTCAGACTGGTATAGAGTCGGGGAAGAGAGTCATCCAGGTCCTAAGTTGAAGGTACCATCCGGCATCCGCTTGGTATGACAAAAAAAAGTCAGGATAGTTGATCACTAGTACCGAACTCAAGACCTCCCGAATGCGAAGTCAACGCTCTACGAACTGAGCTATGGCCGCTTGGTAAACTAGAAAGTTGTTCTGGTGTTACTAGCTATTCTGAAATCATTAACTTGAAGATTTTGACTAAAAGCCTGATGATTTAAACAAAAAAAATCCGTTTAATGAATATTAAATTCGCATAATAATGACCTGTTGTTACGGCTCCTTTCTGGACCAACCAAAGCAACATCGTGCGCACCCCATAAGATGCTGATGGCTGCATCTTGAATTTTTGGCGGGGAAGGGACGCTCATGTTTGTTTCATACTTTGCAGTTTTGGTTCAGTATCGTTGGTTATATGTTGCCTGCAAAGTACAGCTCTTAGTCGGTTTTGAGTGGATGTCAATATTCGAGGCAAATTTTTCGTGTTCAGTTATCGTCAAAATATTGTTCATAATATATGTTTCCTCCACTATCTCCCGTCGTGACTCGTCGATCTTACAACACTAAGTTTTCAGCCGGGAAGTCATGGGTTCGATTCCAGCGACCGACAATCCTGACAGGTATTTCCTCAGTCACAAGGTAAATACCGGGATGGTACCTCCCAAAATTGGCCTTGGCTGATTCCTTCCCCCATCCCTGTTCCGGCCTGAACCTTGAAAAATTCAATTCAATTACATCTATAAGCCATATGTTTTATTGATGATTTCAGGTGTTGAGACAATTTTGAGCATGTTCATCTTCACAAGATGTTTTGCTACATTTAAACTCACACCACACCGTTTCACTATACCATAAGAAACAGCAAATTCCTCCAAATTTGCAGTCATTGTGATGAATTTTAGTTAAAACAATCCCATCTTTTGTAGGTATTTAATCGCAACTCTTTGCTCGACAGGCTCTATTTCTCTACTGATCGAGCACCTCGCCCGATTCATATATCTGCGACGAGACAATGGGAACATGTACAGACTTGCAACTTCCTCAGTAGCTTATAGATATATGTAGTACTTACGTTATACCTATGCTTTACACAAAGACCTGATATTAGATAACTCTTAAAAATACACAGAGAAAATTTGGTTATTACCGAGACTCGAACCCAGATTTCCCAGTTGCCGGCTGGACATTCTACCATTGCACCACCACGGTAACTGAAAGATCTGACTTGAGTCCCTGTTACGGCACCAACCACTTTTTTCTGTGTATTTTTCAACAATTATCTGACATAAGGTCTTTGTGTAAAGCATATATAACGTGCTAAATATGTCTGGAAGCTGCAAGTATGTACATGTTCGCATTGTCTCGTCGCAGGTGTTTGAATGGTACGTGATCGGTAGAGAAATGGAACCTGTCGAGAGCAGAGTTGTGATTAATTACCTACAAAAGATAGGAATGTTTTAAAGTAAAATTCACCAAAATATGATTGCAACTTTGGAGGAATTTACTGTCTTATACTGAAACGATGGTGTCGTGAGCTTAAATGTTGCAGTATATCTTGTGAATGTGAACGTGCTGGTTGCCCTTCAAAAAGTGTCACAACACCTGAAAACATAAATGCATGCTTAGTTTTGTAATTGAGTTGAATATATTTCAGGCATCTATTGCTCAGGCCGGGATAGGTCTACGTGGACTACGTGGAATTATTTTCCCTTGTAGTTAAGGTTTTGGTAAGATATTTTGCCAATAAGCAAGATGTTTGAGATTTAAAATAATGGGTCTAATTGGTACATCCATTGGTAATTGGTACACTGTGTACGAATCTCAAGTATTAGTTAGTCCATATATGATAGGTGGTGTACGATCAGGAACAATTAATTTATCAGAATCAGTGTACAAAAAAGAATCTTGTACAGTGTGTGTAACTGTAACCTATCAATCTACAAAGTACCAGTTGACGAATTAACCTGAAGAGACCACATCTAGTAAGTAATTGTTTTTAACTCAGGCAGTGCAGTATTGTTTAAAATCGGTTAAAATAAAATTGTACTGCAAAGTTCCTTCTCAAAAAATGGTACTATGGTTTCAGAAAGCTTGGCTTGTATTGATGACAGTGACAGGTGTACCGAGTAAAGCCAAGTTTCAGGTAAATTCCTTTAACCCAGTTCTCATTAAGAAGGAACATTTTGATAACAAGTGGTGCAAATAGTGTGCTTATGAACAAGTGTTCTGCCAGATTCAGACTCATTTATGTTTCGGATTCCACGATAATATTAAGTTCTGTCCTTTGAAGCGATGTAATCGCTATTCGAAACCAGGACCGTAAAAGGTGACTTCCAGGAAAATGTTTTGTACGTGAGTTGTAATTTCTTCCTTGTTGCTTTGTTTTTTCTGGCGGTGAGAACAGGAATTTTACTTTTAAGTTTGAATTCTTTAATAGTATTATTTGGGATGCTTGCGTATGTAGGTAACTTTATTTTTAGACAATAGACGTTTTCTTGTCTGTCCAGATGGTTCTTACAGTGCTGCCACTAGTCCCTAAAAGTCCCTTTTACCCCTGAAGGTCCCTTTTTTTTTTTTGAAGGTTCCTTTAAAAAAAAAATAATTTTGGATCTCAATTTGAAAGCCTCGAAGTCGGGTAATTTTAGAAAGTTCTTAGAAACATATCTCAGTGGCTCACAGACTTGTTATGAGTACGGGTGTGACGATCCAGGGATACAGTCATGTCCAAAATGATTGTCGCATGTCTATAAATGCTTTTTTGTGAGAGTATATTTTCATAAGGATTTCACTGGATATTTTTCATAATGTTACTATATGTACAATCGGTAAAGGCGCATGTGTGGTAAATTTTATATCAAAAGCACTATAAATGAGAAAATTAGAATGAAAGGAACAACATTTGCAAAACTGGCAACGAATTTTGTTTTTTCGTTATATTTTTCTTATTTACATATCTTTTCATATGTAACTTACCACATTTATGTGCCTTTACCGACTATACACGTAGTAACATGAGAAATGCTCAGTGAAATCCTTATCAACTTATATTCGTAGAACAAAATAT
>JAGDQP010016137.1:0-28429 GCA_022664845.1 Lepisma saccharinum | reverse complement strand
TATATAGACATGCGACAATCATTTTGGACATGACTTTACATGAGCTGGTATCATCCATACTACTTTCTGGTTGATGCCCTGCTTTCTCTTATCTGTTTTCTCTTTTACTTCCATGTTATAATATATTTCAATTTTATTTATATATTATATTTATTTATTTTATTTTATTAATTTTAATATAGTATATTAAAATTTGTATTTATTATTTATTTCAGGCTACTCTTTCTTTGAGTAAATAGTATTGAATGTCATTCCACAATGGGAAAGTGTGCATTCCAGGAAAAGTGGTTAAATGTTAGATTGCAACGGCCATAATATAGGTGAATGGGCTAGAAAGAAGAACGACAATAAAGCTTTTTGTAAAGTTCGTGCTAAGTCATTCTGTATCACAAAGGGATTTGAAAAAATAATTCAGCATGCTAAAGGTGGAAAAGACAAGTAACTGTGTAACGCTGCCTTCAAACCGGGCCAACTTCGATTAACTTCTTCGAAAGAAGTAGCAAGTACAAGTGGTGCCCCTGTTCAAATATTATACAGTCCGCGTGATAAAACAACAATAGCAGAAATGCTTTTGGGTGCTTAAATGTATTTCTGCAGATGACTCTTTTAGTTCGTGCTCAGGGATTGGAGATACATTTGCTGCAATGTTCCCAGACGCGCAAATAGACAATTTTTCTGTAGGTAACACAAAAACAACATACATGATTACAGATGGATGCTCCCTTTTTCCGGAAACAACTATTGAGATAGATAGAAGATATTCCATTTACCCTTGGCTGCGATGAAACTGTTAATAACGCATATAAGAAGGAATTGCAAACTACTGTTAGATTCTGGTCTAAAAACTAGAATAAGGTGGTGAATCGACATCTGGAAACTTTCCTCATTGGTAGTGCTAAGGCAGTAGATTTGACTGGAAAGTTGAATGTAGCTATGGAAAATGCATCTCTCACCAGGAAGAACTTGATCATGTTAAGAATGGACGGACCAAACGTAAACAAAAGGTCGCTACTCTTATAAACATTGAGCTATTGGAAGAAAGGAAAAAAACATTACTGGACATTGGGACCTGTAATATTCATACCATCCATAACGCATACGGACATGCTCTTGATGAACTTGGAGACAACGCTTCTGATTTGATCCTGACTGTTTATAGATTTTTAAAGATTTTCCTTCAAGGTGGGAAGTTTTTGAAGGGATACAGAATAAATTAAAGATGCCAAATCATCGTTTCCTGAAGCATCTGCCATGTAGAATGTATCTAGCGGAGTTCTAGAACAGTGGCCTGCTTTAGTTTAATAAAGTTTATTCCTCAGCAGGACAGTTCAATGATGGACAAGGCGAATTATCGGAAGATTGCTAAACTCTTAAGACGACCAACAATTAAAGCTGAAGTCTTGTTTTTTCTCTCCAGTGCAAAGTTTTTTACAAGATTAACAGGATCATTTCAGAAAGCTGAGCCGTGTGTTCACGTCTTGTACGACGAAATATATTGTCTTGTCAGAACTTTGCTGGGTAAGATTTGCAAGAATGTTTCAGAGAACATTTCTGAACATGATTTTGAAGAAAGCAATTTCTTGCTTCGGAGTTTCTGGGGGATAATAGAAATCATTACTTGGCTGCAGCTAAACACTTTGTCACAAAATCATCGTTCCTCAAACCACTTCTGAAATCTTCTCGTTGTCTGTAACCTAAAAAATTTAAATTCGAAGGGAGTATTTTTAAAATAATTGAAATAAGCAAAGCCCTTCCAGCGAATGTTGATACTGATCGACTTTATGATGAATGGAGGTTACTTCAAGTGGAGCCCAATGTTCCAGTTAATTCTAAAATGTAAATTGACAGTTTCTGGCATCATCTTCTAAGTCGGAAGAACTCTCTAGGCAAACCGAAGTTCCCCGCAGTATCTTCAGTCGTTAAAGCTGCGCTATCCGCTTCTCATGGAAATGCTGACGTGTAAAGGGGTTTTTCAACTTCTGTTAGAGTGCTCACGAATTATCGTTCTTTCTTTATCTGAAAGAACATTGAATGCAATACTAATAGTGAAATCAGTTTTGATACTATGATAACAAACCTCATTTTGTGCCTGTATCAAAAGAGCTCGTAGATTGTGTTCGTTGTGCTCACCAAAAGTATGTAACTTATATTGAAGATCAGAAGAGAAAGGCCGAATTGGAAGCTCAGAAGTTAAAGGAGGAAGAAGAAAGAAAAACAGCTGAACAGGAGCGTTTAGCCGTGGTTGAAACAAAAAGGCAGGAAATATTTCAAGATTAGCAAAAATAGATTAGTGATGGTCCATAATATGTATAAATAAAAATCGTTACTTTATCGTCTTTGGGTGCATGCTCTCATGGAGTTTAGAGTTTGCACTTCCCAAATTTTATATATCACTGACCATATGTTTGCTCATTGGGGAAAAGGGCGATCATTGCCTTAGAAATAGAATTACTGGTCCCTAAAAGTCCCTTATTGTGTTAAACAAGTCCCTAAAGTACCCTAATTTTCACTGACCTTCAAGGTGGCAGCACTGTTCTTATAACGATGTAGATCAAATGATTGACTAATGTTGTCTTTAAGGTGATTTTGTATTAATCAGCTCGATTTATCCTATTTTTGCCTTATGACTTAAAACAGCACACATTGATAAAATGTGATACATTCGTGATTTTCGATGTAAGCTTACACATACTGGTAAATCAGCAGTTTTCAAAATCCAAATAGAGGCATATGTTTTATCCTAATATGTATTTGTGTTAATACAGATAACAAATTTACACGTGTAGAATAAAATCTTTTCTTTGTTGTAGGACATTTCTTAACGACCTAGGCGGGAATCCAAATAAAAAGAACGGTTGTAACGAGACCTCACTTCATTGTGCTTGCCATTTGATGCAACAAAAGTCTCTCTCTGCCCAGGAGAGGAGAGCAGCGTGTGTTGTGTTGCTTCTTCAGTGGCGAGGAGTCACTCTTCCTGGTGGTGAGAAGGAGAAGGTTGAACTCCCTGCACAAGATGAAGTAAATGCGCTTTGTGGAATCAATCGATGTGGAATGCATTACATGTATGCATGTTAGCATGTGAGAAAGTACCTCTCTTTCCATTAAATATAAAATTTAAAAAAACGTGTGTGTGTTAATTTCGTTTCATGTGTAGAATGTGTTGTTAAATTTATTATACTTTTAGCATTGTGAGGAAACTAACTGTGTAGTTTTGTGAACTTCGATCTATGTTCCGTAGGTTTAAGGGCTTTAAGATTTAAAGACCAACTAATGACCACCTCATGCATGATAAAGGGAAGGAAAGAAAATGTGCTTTCCTGTAATGCATGAGGATTGAACCAATTGAAAAGTAACCTAGTGAACGGTATCATTTCGTTTGAAAAATCGTTTCCTTCAAAATCAGATTTGTACTTGTTCATTTTATGCAAAGTGATTATTAAAGACGAGATTGTTAAAGTATCTTTTCGTCTTCGCGTTTGAACATTTTTTTATGCTTGTAGTGGGATAGCAGAGGTGTCCAAAATAATCTGTTCTTACGAGAGCGAAATGGCTTCTAGTTTCAGTACCGAAAAGTAAATTTGCACTGAATTACTGATTTTGGATATTCGGACATCGTTATTTGTGTTACAATACTTCTCTTTTGTATTGCTTTTCACTATCTAAAGATCTAAACGTAAAGAAAGTTTTTTGACAGAAGTGCGTTTCAGAAGAAGTAGTTCACCACGTGAATGCCGTTATGGTATACTTTGAACATGGCCACTGTATTCCCATGGTGGGAAGTACGACATGACTGCAATGTTGGTTGCTATAAGATGCCGTAACGTCTGGAAATATTAAGTTTCAATAAAGTCAAGTCATGAGTGAAATAATTAATTTTTCAGTTGTGATTTGAAATCGTTGTAGCATCTTTTATCACCCTACAAAATTTTGGTCTCAGGGTAACTTACTTTTTCAGGAGTGTAAGTCTAGGTACAAACAAAGTGTCTCCATAAGCATATCTCTTGTTCGTTTTATTGGTTGTGAGGCTTTCTTGCGAAAATTTGATCTTAATACGAGAGTTGTACTTGCTGTTGAGTTCCCAATAACTGAAGTATTATATAACTCTTTGAGCACGTCAAAAGGGTTAGAAAGAAGCGGCCAGGACGTCCTGTGTAACTGAGTCAGTAAGCAAATATATTCGAACTAAATTCCAAAGCAAAATATCTGACGTGTGTAGTTGTTCATTTTCACGGTATTAGCATACAGTTTCCATTATTTTTCATTATGGCGTTCAGTTAGTGTTTGTTATGTTTCAGTCTCATAAATGATACAACTAAAAATAAAAGAGAAAGGAACAAGAGATTGATTGAATCTAAGTGTTATCGGGAAGGTGTGTGTGTGTGGGGGTCATTTCAAGTCAATTCAACACACCATCTCGGATTTCTATGATTTTTGGTTTATTGCTTGTACCCATGGAGTATGTCTTATTTTTTTCAGATGTTGTTTTACTCTATTTTTTTTTTTCTATTAACGTATATAAACCACAAAAGCAGTCAAATTTTCATTGTCTTAATATACAAAATTTTTTATTACTTATCAATGATTAGTGCTAGAGAGCTCAGAAAGGGTTCATTTTAAAGCTTCTGTAACAAGCTTTCGTTTGATATGTCACTTGAAAAAAATATTCAAAATTTTGTTCCCGAAATTTTCAAATTTGATTTTCTAAAAATCGAACATTTCAAATTATTCTTATGTTGACCATACTTCCCTACAGCTACAATGAATATTATAATTTGGGACGATAATGGGATCACGAGTTAAAAAATACTTTCGTCATATGCCTGCGGAGGAAAGGCATATATGGTACATATTAGGATTTTATTTTTCTTTAGCGTGAGCCATCTATGGTTCAGGCTGCTATAGGATAGGGAACAGGATGTAGGAAGAAGTCGGCCATAGCGTAAGTTCAGGGTATCATTCCAATATTTGTCGGCGTAACTGACCAAAAACTATGGGTCCACTTTATGAATATTTTATTACGAACTAGTACACAGGGTGTTGCAAAATAACACCAACAAAACCGCCTCACGAGATTCTTGACATGAAAATAAGGAACAAGTAAAGCATATACTGTCGAGGGTCCACAAATACTTCGTTTAGGCGCTATAGGTCGCCGAAAGCGTGGGAAAATGAACTGTAGAACGTGATATTTCCAATACCATGGTACCCTCAACCTACTTTATCCAAAAAGTACAAATTCCAAAATTGTGCAACGGATCTGCAAGGAATTCCCTAAAGGAAGTAGGGAATTTCCAGACATTTTCCGGAGTAAAGAGTGGGACGGAATAAGTATGAAAGACACTTCTTTCCGTATCAGTATCGATGATAGACGTAATCACCGCCATCTAACTGGGCAATGACAGTCACTTTTACTGATAAATACACCAAACATTCATTTAAATGTATGCAGTTCTTACTTCTTTGTTATCCAGCCGCGAATCATTGTTTAAAAAATCTTCCTGGAAAGGAAACGCTTGATCGACCTGGCGAAAACGAGTTATTGTTACTTGGCGGAAAGTGATTCTATTCATGCTTATTTCGACACACCTTTATTCAGAAATTTTCTTGGAATTCTATTTTCCCTCTGGGTCCCCATTGCACAATTTTAGAATTCGTGATAAAGCAGAACTCAAGCCTTTGAGAGTAACATGTCGCCTAAGGTCTGTTGTTAATAGTATTGGAACTATCAAGCTTTCATTTTCCCACGCTTTCGGCGGCCTATAGTGCCGAAACTAAGAATGTGTGGACTCTCGATGGTCTAATTTTTTTTTTTTAATTTTCATAAACTAAGCATTTGGACTCTCGATGGTATATATATAAAAGGTAAATTTGAGACAAATGAAGGGAAAAAAAGGATAATACTTACAGCTTACTTTCGCATTAGATCACACATTCACATAAAAAAAGTCACTATATTTCGTGTATTCACACTTTTTCAAGTAGAGAAGGAAGAGAGCAAAGTTCACAAAGTACAAGTTTGAAGAGACAATGGCGACACGTAGCGGACAAAGCATCAAAACTGGAGAACAACTGACTGCTTTAGCACGTAGATATCCGGAATTTGAAATAATAACTGTATAGCGTGTAAGTACAAGGTGGGATCGTGGATGGAAATGTGTTGAAAATGCAGAGGAAAAGGGGAGCATAGAGGTATTGAAGGTTAAGGCCAGGTTTTATTTTCGCGCTCAAACCGTGAATAAAGGATTCTCCCACAGACGGCGTGTTGAGGTGCTGGTCGTAGGGGGTAAAATGTGGATTATGGCAACCAGGAAAGATAGATCAAAATTGGTATTGTGGGACTCGGTGTGCAAGGAAACTGGGGCATCAGGTTTGTTGATAGTACAGAAATGACGATGGTTATTAATTCGAATGTTAAGAGCACAACTTGTTTCACCCACATAAAAGGCATCACAGAACTTGCAGGTTAGTATGTATATAACAGGGGTGTGGCATGTACCCTTGGGATTGAGAGTGTACCGACCATTAGCAGTATTAATAGTGATTGTGGGAGAAGTGATGAAAATGGAGCAGACCTTACATCTGGGTCTCTGGCATGTCTGGGCGCTGGTTTGGTGTGGTGGCAAGGAGGGATTCGTACGGACCAAGATGTTTCTAAGATTAGGTGGATGTTGAAAAACTAAACTAGGTTTGGTGGGGAATATTGATCTTGTGTCTGGGTCAGATTGGAGAATGTGGAAAGTAGAGTGTAGGATTTGTTTGACCTTGGTTAGTTTAGGACGAAACTGGGTGATTAGAGCCGGTGGGTTGGATTTTTGAGTGGGTTGAGTGTGTAAGGATGCACGGCGGATCTGTTTGGTTACAAGGTTAGAAGGATAGCCTCGGTTGACTAGAGCCTCCTGGAGGCGTTGGTTGTAAGTTTCAGCAGCAGAGGTGGTGGAATTCAGGCGTTGTCCTCTGAGGGCAAGGGAGAAAGGAATCGCTTTCTTGGTGTGGTAAGGATGGGAACTTGAGTAGTGAAAATACTGCATATGGTTGGTGGGTTTTATGTGAACGGAAGTGGTCAGAGTGTTGTTTTCTAAGGTGATGTCCACGTCAAGGAATGTGACTCTTTTGTCGGAAATGGACCTGATGAACTGGACAACATGCAATTGGATATCTACGCGCTACAGCAGTCAGTTGTTCTCCAGTTTTGATGCTTTGTTAGCTACGTGTCGCCACAGTCTCTTCAAACTTGTACTTTGTGAACTTCGCTCTCTTCCTGCTCTACTTGAAAAAGTGTGAATACACGAAATATAGTGACTTTTTTATGTAAATATGTTTGATCTAATACGAAAGTAAGCTATAAGTATTATCTTTTTTTCTTCTTCATTTGTCTTAAATTTACCTTAAATTGCCTTCCCGGCTTTCCTTTGTACTAGTTTATAACTATATATATAACTAGTACAAAGGAAAGCCGGGAAGACAATTCAAGGTCAATTTGCCAGCACCAATAGTGAGTTCTCACATCAGCTGGCCAACCAACCCAACCCATAACCAACGCAAAGCCCTTGTAGCGCTACGCGAAAACCATGACATAATGGTCCTCCCAGCGGACAAGGGTTCCACTACAGTAGTCTTAGACAAGGCTGACTACCTCCAGGAAGCTTACCGCCATCTATCCGATCCCAACACCTACAAGCGCACCACCACAGACCTAACCTACTCACAAACAGAAAATTTCCGATTTCATTACCGCTAGTGGTCCTCGTGAGGGCATATCTGAAATGTCCATAAAATACCTAATCCTGGACAGTCCACGTACCCCAACCTTTTACCTATTACCGAAGATCCACAAACCAGGTAACCCAGGCAGACCCATTGTAGCCAGCTATAATTCCCCTACTGAACGCATTTCAGCTCTCGTTGACTCCTTCCTTCAACCACATGTTCAAGCGCTGCCTGCCTACATGTGTGACACCTACCACTTCTTAGAAATTATCCGTAAATTACCGCCTTTTCCTTCTGACATACTGCTTTGCACCATAGATGTTACTTCCTTATATACAAACATTCCTCATGCCCATGGCCTAGCAGCTATGGAATTCTTCCTTAACCAGAGACCTAAACCTCATAGCCCAACAACAGCTTTCCTTTTTAACCTGGCCAACCTAGTTCTCACATGTAACAACTTCACCTTTGACGACAAACACTACCTTCAGATCCGAGGCACAGCCATGGGTACGAGAATGGCACCTTCTTATGCTAATCTGTTTATGGGCAAACTCGAACATGATTTCCTGCAAACTCAACCTTTGACCTCTCTACTCTGGGTAAGATTCTTGGACGATATAATGATGCTATGGACTCATGGTGAAACCAGTCTCAAGACATTCCTAGAACAACTGAACCAATTCCGTGTTGTCCAGTTCACCTGGTCCATTTCCGACAAAAGTCACATTCCTTGACGTGGACATCACCTTAGAAAAACAACACTCTGACCACTTCTGTTCACATAAAACCCACCAACTGTATGCAGTATTTATACTACTCAAGTTCCCATACTTACCACACCAAGAAAGCGATTCCTTTCTCCCTTGCCCTCAGAGGACAACGCCTGAATTCCACCACCTCTGCTGCTGAAACTTACAACCAACGCCTCCAGGAGGCTCTAGTCAACCGAGGCTACCCTTCTAACCTTGTAACCAAACAGATCCGCCGTGCATCCTCACACACTCAACCCACCGGCTCTAATCACCCAGTTCCATCCTAAACTAACCAAGGTCAAACAAATCCTACACTCTTATTTCCACATTCTCTAATACGACCCAGACCCAAGATCAATATTCCCCACCAAACCTAGTTTAGTTTTTCAACATCCACCTAATCTTAGAAACATCTTGGTCCGTACGAATCCCTCCTTGCCACACCAAACCAGCGCCCAGACATGCCAGAGACCCAGATGTAAGGTCTGCTCCATTTTCATCACTTCTCCCACAATCACTATTAATACTGCTAATGGTCGGTACACCCTCAATCCCAAGGGTACATGCCACACCCCTAATGTAATTGACATACTCCATGGGTACAAACAATGAACTAAAAATGATACAAATCCGAGAGGGTAAGGTAGAATTGTTAAAAAGTGTGTTGTTTTCACATAGAATCATATGTTTTCACATACACCCGTGTATGTATCAATGTTCAGTGTTTAAAAAATAAATAAAATGCAGAATTATTATTTAAACTAACATTAACAATTTGTGAACTGAATTCTCAGCATGTAGCGTTCGCATTACACTGAATGAGAAGAGAAACTTGAAAATAATTAACAATTAAGGAGTTCAGTCAAATAAGTCTGAACGCACAAATACGTGAAAGAGGAGGACAAACGAACGGAATTTGTAGGAGTGAATTGAGCTTCTTTCATCATCCCATTTGTGTAAGAAGGAATAAACAATTTGCCATAGAGACATCGTCTCAATTTTGACCCCGGTGTAGTTTAACCCCTAATTTGACTGGACCCTTCAGTTGAGGCGTATGCGCGAACAAAAGTTTGTATGCAATCTTTTAACATGGAACAGAGACTTTTGTTCGCGCCTCAATTCTGTTTTTCATTTTAAAGATAATAATGCTTAAAAGCTAATTATTCAGATTGTGGGAAATGAATGTAGAAATTGCATGCAATTAATAGGAACATTCGGGTGCGAACCAACTTAATTTAGTATGGGTTTGCAGTGCAAAGTTTTTGAAACATTGATAGAAAAACTAGCGTTTCGTACAGTCAGAGTTTTTTTTCTTTGGTAAAATTTATTTTCTGAATAGCTTTGAAATGATTGAGTCGATTTATGTTGTTTTCTGTAACTTAAAGGAAATCACGTTTTCTTTAATTTAGTGAAAACTGTATTCTAATCGGTCTATCCATTCCAAAGCAATTCGCAAATGAAATGTTACCAAAGGACTTTTGTCTGTACGTTATCATGTGCTATTGAATTTGCAATGACGTTAAAGTCGGTTAAGTTAGGGGGTCATTCAAATGTTATTTCAGTACATTTTTAAACATACCCCTCACTTTCCTTTGTTAGCAAAATTAAGCAGATACCCTATCCCTAATACAGAGGTTCCCAGCAAAAATAAAGCTTGAAATCCCCACAACTCCTGAATGCTGACCTAATATTTTGAACAAGCCGTTATGAAGAATTGAACTTGGTAGGACTTTCTTCTTTTCGCAAGTAATGTTTCAGAATAAATTGCGAAGCAGTTAGTTACTCGTGTTAAAATTTCAAACTATTTGGCCACGTTTGAAGAGGCGGCGTAATACATTTATAAATTTCGTATTTTTTTGTCTGTTTTAGTAACTAATGACTTCAACCTGTCAGGATTCTGTTGTTAAGTTTATAAAATCCACAAACATAGTGTCCCAGCCAGGATTCGAACCCAGAACCTTGGGGACTCTGGTCTTGCGCCTCAGACCACCGACTACCATGTTCGGCTGGAGTGGTGGTGTGATTATTCATTATTTCATGTTTATAAGATACGCATATTTCGTAGCTTACAGGGTATACGGATTGGCAAACGCTAAATGAATTGTTCAAAGCAATCTGTCTATCGTCGGTAGTTAGGGGTTCAAATTCTACTGCCTGATGATGTGATATCTTCGTTCTTCCAACCGGACGATTAATAGTCGTAGGCTTCCATGAAACGAACATTTTTAATAGTGATTCAAAGTACGCGATGCGCATTGCTTCCGCTTTCTTCTTTCCGTTCATTCAGTGCCACCACATTACAATTAATTGTAAGAGCTGCCAGTAATGATAAACTTACAATGTAATGATTGATTATATATTAGTATGAGTTAAAGCTTAACCATGCATACAGTATAGTTCAAGGGCTTTATTATTTTGATTCCCTTTCCTTGTATATTTTATTTCAGAAGGCGTAGATAGTTTTAGTTGTGTACATGGAAAATAAAGTGGGAAAATAGGCTTATTTAAGGAATTTGAAGAAAATCTGTTTTGATTTCATTTTATTGGTGCGAGTTAACTTATTGGATTGACATGACAAAGAGAAAATGTGGTAAAGAAAACGTGATGTTGGAAGGAGGTCCGCCAGAGCCTAGTTTAAAGGTCTAAAAAAACCTATTATCAGGATGGCCGGCCGCTTCGTGAATCAACTCGCTTCCGGTAGAAAATTAAAATAATAAGTAATTGAGTACCATGTTTCTCTTTTATGGCTAATATTTTCCTCATTCAAGAGGAACTTTACATGTCGTTTGTTTCCATGTTGTAATAAAAAAAGTTAATCATAATTAAGCTTTCATTTATTCGGGTAATGTTATTTGCTTGAAAAAATAAATCACTTCTTTAAAACATCCAAACTCCTAATGCAATCAAACATATATCGATTGAAAACAAAATAATTACAGAATAACTTGTGACTCTTAGCAAAGTCAAAGAGTATCTCGAAATATTGAACCCACGATGGAGGGAGGAACCGAAGGAAGAGGAAACTTACGCGCAAGTGTTTGCGCTGTAGTGATTCCGTGTCGTCTGCTGTGAAGTCTTAACGTCTCATGGCGCGGTGATTCAAAGATCTGGAGAGAGACTTGAGCTGCTCGATTATGTTGTTTCAAGTAGATGAATCCCCGACTCAGACCATACATCCCTGCTTACTCCCTTGCAGTGTTGCGTGTTAGTAGTAGATTCGCAACCAAGCTGTACACAACGCACTCTGACTACTCAGCCTACCAAAAGTGAAAGATGGTGTCCCTCAATGAGTAACAACTCACTTCTGGGGAAATGAATAAGGTGGGCAGCAGCCTTCATTAAAAATATCATTTTGGTCCTTACCTTGTGGCACTGGGAAAACTATGAAATGCCTGTAAGATTGGCTGGTGTGAAGACTATTTGATATTCCCCCCTCGCCTCCGGTTTCTTTGGCACAAGCGTGTTTCTAGAGATGCATTAGCCCTAAAGTTCTGGGGAGGGTCATTATCTACATCAAAAGCTCACTCTCCAAATAGCTAGAAAGGATTATATTCGAAGTTTAGCTATATTGAATTTGCTATACCATGAATCGTTAACAAATTCAAATGCATTTTGAACTAGTCTCCTGAATTTAAAAATTCCTGTCCTGATTTCATCAGGTGCTAAAAGTATTTTTTTTTATTTATAGTAATTTCTGGAAAATGAAAGCTTTTTATACTTTTCACCAACTGAAAAATTACTTCGAATCGTCCGTTACTCCCCAACCACTATTTGTTCCTGTATAAATAATATGTATAGTTCAATAAACTTTACGTCTGAAATAATGCATTATACAGTTTGTTGTTTATCATTCAAAATGAACTGTTATCATTCCGGCCAACAACAACGTAAATATGTACGCACTGTAGTGGCCTCTTTCCATAATGTTCTACATATCACAGCACGGTAACCGGCAAGCTCTTAACTAGAGATTGGGAGTTCTTTCCCCGGAATCTAGCTTACCTGATTGCCCGCCCCTCAATTCATATAAAAAGTTAACGAAAATACCATTCCATTTCGCCTACAGAGATTCGTAGTTCTGCATTACTTTTCTGGAATAGTTTCTTGAATATTTTATTGACTTTAATTTTTTTTTCATGTATTTTCACTGTACGTACTTGTAAAAAGAAAAAAAAAAGTGTTTAAACTTATAGATGGCCTAAATTTTAACGTAGTAGCATAATTTTTAGCTCTTCCTTCGTTTTCATTGTTTTTATTATGTGAACCTAAAAGGAAATTCTTGTACGGTGCACATAATTTAGGGTGCAACAGCTACGGAAGCCACATTACTATCAACTGTTACGTTGTTGAACATAAACAGTGTGAACCGATTGCTGACCATCCTGACAGGTTTTTCCTCAGTCAAACCTGCAGAAGCCGGGATGATGCCTTCAACTTAGGTCCTAGCCGACACCTTCTTGCATCTCTTCCCTTCCCTACCTTAGATGCATAAAGACCACATACATAAAAAAAACGGTGTAACAATAGAAAATTGATTTTAAATGAAATCCACAATAGCCAAACTACAGTAAAGCCTTTGTTTACAAAATAGTGAAAGAAATAATTACCCAAGTTGTGCATATATGAAACTTACTTTCCTAGTTCGGCTAGGGGCATAATAACTGACAATTGAGTCCTACCTAGCTCCGCACGACCATGGCAGATAGACGTGTGCTACACACACACAGTCAAATAAAGCAGTACTAGCAACTTACCCTTAGGAATGGGCACATTAATTACCAGAAACTGCTTTTCCTACTGTACAGGAAGTATGTGATACCAGCAAAGGCCAACTGTATTATCGACTAACGTCCCTTATCCTCAAATCTCTCACATTGCAACTTTTTCCTTATATTAATGTTGAACTTTGCCTACATCTCTCTCAAGGGGAGAAGGTGAGGTTAACATCATGAACGTGTCCGCCCAACCGTACGTTTTTAGTGTGTATGTATAAGGTATTATTTCTTTTAACAATATTTTTAATGATAACAGTTAAGACGCACTCAAGTAGGTGCCATTACTAGCGAACAACTCTTGAACGCTACATACAAGGACGTAATTTTATTTCAGTAGGAAATTACACTACAAAAAATATCACAAAACTAAATACCGCTACAATAATCACGCTATTGTACATGCCTTCTGTAATAACGTTATGCTCTGATTGTGTCCTGTACATTTCAGTTAACTGTGTATTAGTAGTTATGTCTTGTACATCCACGGAAAAAGTTATTGCGGGAACATAGCACTTAGTTTTTCATTTAACTTGTATTTATGGGCCAGACACTCAGGTATGCCTAAGCCGTAACATTTCTAGGGACTGCGAGTGACAAGCTCAGGTGCCCATCTAGTCCTTAAATATAAGTTAAATAAAAACTAAATGCTATGTTCCTTTATCCGTGATTGTACATCTTGTGTTAATTGTTGTTATACGCCGAGATTACCATCTAAGAATTACAATTGATTACGGAGAAAAGAGAACGAGGTAGAAGACTGATGCAACTTCTTGACACTATTAAGGAAGAGAAGAGAAATCGTATGGTAAAACAAAAGGAAAGTGTGTGATCGATGTAAACGTAAGGGCTTAACTTTCCCTGAACTACCTGCTGCTTACGGCAGAATACGCGAAGGAGGTTTCTTGATCTATCTGAAGCAGCAGGTACATCAAATGATACTGAATTACAATAGAAAATTACCTAAACAATTAATATGCTGTATTCAATTAGCCAGGCATATATGAACGAGAAGTAGCAAGATATACACCACATACGTAAATGGTGTATGCAATACACAGAATTTCTTAACTTCTTGCTCTTCCACCTATTGCAATTTAATGACCGGGACTTTATTAGCAGTCGGAACTACATCTTTTGTAATTTCATGCCATGGTTGAAAAGAAAGGCATTGAGCCTTAATTTCCATCGTGTAAAGTGTAAAGGAGATAAATAATAAATCAACATTGCTTTTCATTTCGGAGAGGAAGAAAGATTGAATATCAACGAGTAATTTCAAAACTATTGTAACTTCCTATATTGTCGATTGTATATAATTACGGGGGCATTGTTCCCTGAGATGAAACCGCGTTTTAGATTTACGGTATTTTTCGGACTTACATTTTCGCTTTTACTCTGCTTAATCTTCTGTAACCCTTATCAATAGATGTATCAGGATTCTGCGACAGGTAACACACAGTTCAGTCGGCTGGGATGTTGAATTCTGAGAAACAAAACGAATTTGCGAATGATGAGAATTTTGAAAGTCCCACCTGAAGACAGTTACAGCCTGAAAGCAGTACTTCATGTCCAAACCATTTTACAACAGAACAGTTACAGCATCACAAACATACGAAGAATCCTGAAAAGGGTAGCTTAAGGTCAAAACCGTGCTACTGTTAAAGAGAAAGACGACCCAAGAGGAATCACCGGCCGTCTGTCTGGAAAGTGTAGCAAAATCATGGTCAAATACGAAATTAAAACCATTCACAAAATTACATCCAAAATTAAAGCGTTACTGCTCTCCGTCAAGGATACCTTAGGCCTCAGAACACAGCAGTGTACCGTATTTCTTGGGAATGTGGTAAACCTTACATTGGACACACGTGATGTATTGTAGAAGTTCGCTGCAAGGAACATGCAAATTACATAATGCGCCTCCATCCAGGGAAGTCAGGATTAGCCGAACATAGTATAGATGAAAGGCACAGCATATGTGACCGGCTCGGAAGAAACAATCCTTATGCCTAAAATGCAATACGCGAGAAAAACGCGTTTAAAATTTGGTAACATTGTACCGTTCGTTGAGGAATGTTTACGATGCTTCTTGCTGACTCAGTTATACGCTGTACATGTACAGTAGGGAAGTGTAGTGTAGAACCCCGTTGCAGTTACTGTAAGGTAACATCCCATTCAACGCTAGATCCTATATGCCCCGAAAGGAGTCTTCAACAAGAAGCGCTTGATCTCATGATGAGCGACAATCTTCCCTACTGGACGGCCATCAGGATAGTCAAAGGTCTACCAGTCACAAGAACAAAGTTCGATAAAGACCCCATATGCCCAAATAGCTATATCAACATTTCCATATAAAGTTAATCAATATGATACAAAGTACATACTGCATCTAACTGGAATGCTGGGTACTCATTTTCAGATAAGTCGAGTAAAGTACAAGGCACAAGTAGTCAGGAGAAACATGTTCTGTCTGAGCAGAGGTTAGTACCAATAAATAACTGGCAGAGAAATGCAAGCTAATCCAGGTAGTTCCGAAAGTAATTATCAAAATATGGCTTCAAGAAAAGCTCAGGATAAGACTGTTTCAATAGGAAGTGTAAGGGAAGCAATTAACGGTGAAAATTTAGTACTTGGTGCCCAACAATATGAACAGAAGGTCAAAGAAAGTTTAAACCCGAGACAGACACGGAATGCTTCGAAAAAGTCGGATTTTCTACCTCCTCAAAAAGAGCAGTTCAATCAGTCAGTCAGCTTGTACTGAGCACAGGTCAGGTCCCCCTCCTGGCATTCTCAATCCTATACTGTTTACAACTGCAGTTCGTAGTATGATGGTTACAGTTTATAGTATTCTAAAGAACTTCACGGATCCTAGATCTCAACTGATGATCATGCATTGCAAATCCCTTATGAACAGTTTGACTATATTAGTTGGCAATTGAGAAGAAAGAAAAAAAAGTGCATAATAATGTTTTATTCTTTTTTCGGTTTGTTTGTTAAAAATGGACATGCTTAGAATAGACATAGAGGGCAAAATATGCTTCATTAGAATTTATTAGACGCACTTTTTTTTTTTTGTCTTATTTTCAACTTTTCTTTCTGCATGCACATGAGTAATTTATCATGAAAATCATACACTGGAACCTTAAATCTTTTGCAGCTCGTAAAGTATTCCTGCAAATATTACTTATTAAACACACTCCTCAGATAGTGTCTCTTTGAAATTTTGGGGAGAGAAAAAGCTAATTTAAAGGTACCAAATTAAAATTTTATTACTAATACATACGGTGATGAATTAAAAGAGGTGGGAATATTAATACACATGGGGATCAGGTCGATATTCCATTATTTGGGATCAGGTCGATATTCCTAACAGGTTTTCTCTCACAGATAAATATAAGATAGAAATTTGCGGTATTAAAGTCAAGCTTAATTTCGGTTCTATAGCCATTTTTTCAATCTATATTTCGACAGGGAAAAATAAAAATAAAATTACAGTGGAAGAATTGGACCAACTAACCGCGTATGTTTCTGAACTTATATTTCTCCTCGGGGATTACAATATTCATTTGAAGGAAACTGGAAATAAGTATACATGCCCGTTAGGAAGGAAATTATTTTCATTTTTAAGCCCCTCGTACACGATTTAATAAACATGGAATCAAATTCTTGAACAAGCAGTTAGATGAGTGCGTACACGATCCAACTGGAATAATCAAAAGGTTGTATCCAAGTAGTGTTGAAAGTGCTTGGATGGTGCTCGTAACACGATTCGACAAGTTAAGCGGAAGTGTGAAGGAGCCAAAAGCACATGAGTCGATTTGCTCTTTCTGCGTTGAAAGCGGGAACATGGAGTGAATGTTAAACATGATATGCGTCGCTTTTAATAAAATAATAACCTGATTAACGGCTGCGATTGCGTAGTTGGTGATGCCTCCAACATCGACTTTTTATTGCTTTATTCAAAACTCTTTTCAATTCTTAAAAGTTTTGATTTATTTCCGGTTACACGCACTTCTATAAACATCTAACGACAACTAACAATCCAAAGTGAAAATATTTTATTATTATTTCGTTACATACGCACTTCAGTTGATCAAGATAGCGCCATGTGGAGGCATACTAATCGTGACACTTCGTGTCGGAATAGATTTATTTGCATTCATTGCTACATGCAGATTGTAGGGATGCGGTGGAATATTAATAGCATTGCGTCGTATTATGAATGACACAATATTTGCTACATAAATCATGGCCACAATGCTGAATAAGCAAAGGCGGGTTAAAGAAGGTTAGATTTTTTATTATATGCGATGCATGGTTTAATGTGCTCGCTCACCAACGTGGAAGCAGCCAAATAGTTCCAAGTACTTTTCGAAACTTTGTTATATTTTAAGTTACAACACTTTCACATACGTTGGAAAAGATTACATTGTTTTATGCCGTATAGTAAAGTGTACCCAGATACTTCTATGTTTAGCGACCTTTCCACATAAATTATGAGCAACTCAGTGGCACTTTAAATATTAATATCCTACTGCTTCTAAATACAATACAAACTTTATTAGGAATTATAGTAAACCCTCTGTATCGATTTCTATTGCAATAGTGATTGTACAAAAACCACAGAAGAAACATCAGGTACACTTTACCTCAGCAAGATGCGATGGAATTTCTTGTAGCGATACTTTATTTTATTTTATTCTGTGGGGAACTGCAACCCAGAACTCCCATCAACCATATTTGGAATATTTTAAGGCGCGTTAAGTCTCCGCATAAATCAACCCATCATTCTCTTGATGTTACATGGCAGGAACAATTGGCTGAAAATTTTTGTAAAACTTGCACTCACGATATAGAGGACTGTCGTGATCTTGATTTCGTGTGGGCGACAACTAGCACAGGGGGGAAGGGGTTGTATAAACCAATATCTATCCGTGAATTAGAAATTATTCTTGGTAAAGCAAGAAGCTCTTGTCCCGGTTCAGATAAGATCCCAAATGAAGCATTACAAAATTTGCCAGAGATTGGACTTTATTGGCTCTGTACTTTGTTTAACTCTTATTTTATTGACTGGCCAAGTATGATTGGACCCATCAAATTACTTACCCTATTCTTAAACATGGTAAAGATGCCAAAGAAGGAAAAAATTATAGACCGTTGGGCCTTTCATCTAAATTTCTTAAACTTTTCGAAAAATTTATTTTGACTCGATTAGAGTGGTACTTAGAGGCGGAACGAAAACTATCACCTAATCAATTTGCGTTCCGTAAAAACAAAGGTACTCTTGATGCACTGTCAATTTTAGGACTAAATGTAATAAATAACTTTGCTAAAAGGCAACCGGCACGCTTCATTTGTTGATGTTTGTCAAAATATCTAAATTAATGGATATCTAAGCTGCTTTGAAAATTCCTCGTTTTTACATTATACTCCTATGGAACTTACTCAATCATCGAAAAGGATTCTTATACATGAATGGAGCCATAAAGAAAGAAATATTTATCAACGTCGGAGTCCCACAATTGTTTTGTTTTAAGTCCCATACTATTTAAGATTTATGTAACAGACATTGAAAATTTTTTCCTCCTCCATTTAATGACATTTTATATGCAGACGATTTTTCGGTTATGGTACCAGATAACAGTTTAAAAAACTGGTTTCTGGAATTAGAAATATTGATTAAGGTCATTGAGATTTGGCTGAAACAAAGAAATCTGAAACTATCGGAACAAAAATCTTCGTTAATTACATTTCTCCCTCCTTATAGCAGATATAAAAGACCTCCCACTCCTCGCTACACCTCCATTCCTGTTGTAGATCGAGTGAAATACTTGGGAGTCACATTCGATAATAAGCTTAACATGAACGCTCATATCAAGTTAACTCTTGTCAAAGGGAATAAAATACTAAATATGTTAAGATCGCTTGCAACAACCAAATTTGGCGGCTATCAGACTGTTCTTTTTATAAAAAAAAATTACTTTCTTCCCAATATAGAATATGGACTTTCGGTCATCCCAGTTATCAACAATAAATCGTTAGAAAAACTTGAGGTAATAAGTAGAAAGGCGATTAGAATTGCTCTAGGTGCAATGAAGAGCAACCCTAATATACCAACATACTTGGAATCTCCTATACCTAATGTTCAAAGTAGAAGGTTGCGAGCTGCTGCTAGATTTCTCATTAAAAAAAATCTAATTCTTACAATCATCCCTTTAATCAGCTATATAAAGAGACGATTAAGTTAAACAAAAACGAAAACAAATTGACGGAAAACATTTGGACATCGTTAACAAGACAGTTTAAAACTCAATTCGATCTTATGTACAGACCGAAAAAAGATCTTATTTTTAAAATTCCATGTCCGCTAGAAACCATTTCTGACGTTTATTTCCCAAAATTTTCCACGATAGAAGAATATAAAGAATTCTGGCCAGACTTTTATTTTATCTATTCAGACGGTAGCAAGGACCTGTAGGCGGCAGCTTGTGCAGTTTGGGATCCACAGAAGCAATTTCTTTGAAGTACCGGCTAGATCCTTACTTCCCTATATTCTATCTCGAATATTTTGGTATTTTCGAGGCTCTGGGGGTATTGTTTGCTTTTACAGGCAAAGAAAATTTTAATATTGACATACTCACAAAGTTCCTTACTCTCTCTTCCGAAAACATATAGACAGTTGTTCCAAACTCACCCTATAATTTATGATATTTTAAAATTATATTACTTAAAAACATGAAAGTAGGAAAAACAATACATTTCACCTACCTAGGATCGCATGGAAAAGTTAATTATGTAAATCCCTTATTTTCTCCAGATAGAGTGGACCAACTTGCTCGGGAAAGCACCACCTTACCTATCACTACAAAGGCTAGAAGATACTGGAAAGATTCCATAACTCCTATTCTGAATCAGATTAGAAGCGACTGGAAACTCAGAGCAATCACGGAATTACAAGCTACAAACTCTCCTGGGTCAATCCATGTCAAGTGGTCCAGGAAAGGAAAAAATCGTTGCTTGGGTTTCGAGTGGCAGCCATGTTTTCGAAAATGCGCCATCCCCTAGTTGTTCTATCGATGTGGAACAAAAACAAAAATGATCAGCAAATTGTAAGCTACAAAACTATGTATTAGCCATTATCATAATGGACGATACGTACCATTATCGTCCATGAAGTATAGCAGGGTGAAAAGTAGGTCATTGACGTTAAAAGTTCCGAGCTTAGCAGACGATGTTTGCAAGAAGGCAAATGATCAGGAAGGTGAGCTTTTCTGGATAAAGAGGTCTGATATAGTAGTGCTCATTCACCAAGTTTCAACCCTGAGACGTGTCCCCCTTTTTTTATAGAAATTATTAAAAATGCAGAAAAGTGAAAAAACTGCGTACTTCACAGGTATAAATCATAAATAATAAATCACAGCCATATTCAATCCACTAGTGGATGAGGTATATATATATCTGATGGGGGACCTGATAAAAATATACAATTCCTCCCCATAACAGGTCTGTATATTATTATTATATACCAAAAATTAGGAGTTTCAGATTTGACTATAAGTAACTTTATTATTAACACAAGGTTATACCTACAAATAAGCATAGGCAGAAGTACGGATAACCGAGAGTTTACTGTATAGACATCATAAATCAATAGGCAGTGGATGAATAACTCAGAGGGGTTAAGGAAAACATACAAGAACAATGCTGGATTACGTACCATTTAAACAGTGTGTTCCACAAAACAGGTGACAAGTTGCGTGTATTTACGAACAAAACTTGTATATTGGTGTTGTTGAAGATGTCAGCATCGAACATGATGACGTGAAAGTTCATTTTTACGAACCACTAGGACCACGAACTTCATTCAAATTTCAAGAAACTACAAGACATGAGTGCTTTTTCAAGAACATTTTAAGGAAGGTTACACCCACTGAGCTTACAACAGCGACTGGTCGGTGTCACACTATCACTTCTCCTCAGTTGTGTGATGAAATATCCAAACTTTTTGAGGAACACACTGTTTAAATGGTACGTAACCCAGCATTGTTCTTGTATGTTTTGCTTAACCCCTCTGTGAGTTATTTATCCACTGCCTGTTGATTTATGATGTCTATACAGTAAACTCTCGGTTATCCATACTTCTGCCTACGCTTATTTGTAGGTATAACAGTGTTAATAATAAAGGTACTTATAGTCAAATCTGAAACTCCTAATTTTTGGTAAATAATAATATCATACAGACCTGTTATGGGGAGGAATTGTATATTTTTATCAGGTCCCTCACCTGTGAAATACGCACTTTTTTTTACTTTTCTGTATTTTTAATAATTTCTATAAAAACGCGGGGGACGCGTCTAAGGGTTGAAATTTGGTGAATGAGCACTTCTATATCAGACCTCTTTATCCAGAAAAGCTCACCTTCCTGATCATTTGCCTTCTTGCAAAAATCGTCTGCTAAACTCGGAACTTTTAACATCAATGACCTACTTTTCACCCTGCTGTACTTCATGTACGATAATGGCTAACACACAGTCTTGTAGCTTACAATTTGTTTACCATTTTTGTTTTTGTTCCACATCGATAGAACAACTAGGGGCTGAGATACTTCAGATTCGGTAACCCCTTACACCACCACCAAATGGCGCATCTTCGAAAACAAATAGCCACTCGAAACCTAAAGTCACTAAAATTAAAATAATGATTGTTTTGAACTAACGACGTGGTAAGTTATATACATATCAGAATTTTTAAAAATTGTCGAGCAACATGCGTTGTACCACTTGACATGGATTGACCCTCCTTTTAAATTATATTATAATGAACTAGCTTTTAAACCATGGTTTCATAACTATAACATTTCTAGGAAAATTCTCGTAACAACAATTAGAGCATGTACAGACCATACAAGGCTCAAGGCCCGTATGTTTAAGATAGGATGTAGCCCTTCTCGTATTTGTGAGTGCTTAAAAGCAGAGCAAGTAGTCAGTCAAACATGTGCTAATTTACTGTCCTAAATATCGAGCCAATAGGAGATCCTTATTAAAAGCATTATACCGGTTGCCAGTACCTTAGCCAATCTCGCTAGACCACATCTTATATGAACCACGACCACAAGTTGCATATTTAATAAATCACTTTTTTCAGAAGATTGGGAAAATCTATAAATTTGTTTTTCCTAAGCATTTTTTTTTCTTTTAGCTCAGTCAGTTTTTATGAGAGACCATGTTTATAGACCAAAAATCTGCCATATTTGTTGCTCTTTGTGTTGAATTTAATTGTACTGAAAAGAAAGCAAAGCCTTAAAAAAAAACGCACACACACACACACACTCCTGCGTAGCCTAGTCGGTAGCGCGCTCGACTTCAGTGCGAGCGGTCCCGGGTTCGATTCCCGGTGGGGGCTCAAAAATTTCGATGTTGACCCAGCATCGTGAGGACAATTGGGGAGCTGCTGTGAATAAAAAACAGTGGCGATCACAGTGGGAGCTTCGGCTCCCCTCTCCCAACCCGTCTGGTCAGCGTGGGAGCAGTAGACCAACTCCTCCCTTCGGGGAGAGGCCTCATCCACTAGTGGATTGAATATGGCTGTGATATAAGAACACGTCGAAAACTACAGACCAATTAGTTTACTATCAGTTCTATACAAAATGTTCACCAAAGTTATTTTGAATCGTATTGAACGGGACTTCGATTTTAACCAGGGAAAGGAACAAGCCGGATTTCGTCGTGGATTTAGCACAATGGAGCACATACAAACATTAAATGAAGTTATGGAAAGGACTAATGAATATGAACTTCCACTATGTTTGGGATTCATAGATTTCGAAAAAGCTTTCGATTCGGTCTCCTTGTCAGCAGTAAATCACTTGAACATCAAGGCATCGAAAGTGCATACATCAAGTTACTGCGAAACATTTATTCGACTGACACATCTGTCATTAGACTAAATCAAGAAAGTAAAAGATTTAAAGTTGGAAAGGGGGTAAGGCAAGGAGATTCAATTTCCACAAAACTGTTTTCTGCGGTCCTGGAGAGGGTGTTCCAAAATTTAAACTGGGATGAAGTTGGAACTAAATTTAATGGCGAATATCTTCATCACCTACGGTTCGCTGATGATATAGTCCTGTTTGCTACAAATGTGGAAGAACTACAAACCAGAATGGAAGAACTGAATTATGCGAGTTCGAAAATAGGCCTTAAAATGAATTTAAGTAAAACAAATGCCATATACAATCAACATGCTGCAAGGGAAATAAAGATTAGTGGAAAGACAATAGGCATAGTTGATGAGTATGTTTACCTAGGCCAACTCAAAACATCGAATGCCAAGTTGACTGATGAAATAAATAGATGTAAAATGGCGTGGAGTTCGTTTGGAAGACTACACTTTATTTTCAAAAGCAAACTACCAATGTGTCTGAAGCGTAAAGTTTATAATCAATGTGTCTTACCTATGATGATGTACGGCTTTGAAACTTGGACATTGAATGCGCAAAGATTGAGAGTCTCACAAAGAGCAATGGAGAGAGGCATGCTAGGAATAACCAGGAGGGACAGGAAGACAAATGAATGGATTCGCACACAAACAAAGGTAGAGGATGTAATCAAGACTGCGAAGAAGCTGAAGTGGAAATGGGCCGGTCACATAACTAGACGAACAGATGGAAGGTAGACGACAAATGTACTACATTTGATTCCTAGAGAAAAGAAACTACCGAGACGACGTCCAAATGCAAGATAGGTAGGTGAAATCAAGCGTTTTGCAGGAGCTACATGGATGAGGATATCAGCAGACCGAAATGTGTGGAAAGAAAAGGGGGAGGCCTTCATCCAGCAGTGGATAGAAAACGGCTGAATATGATGATGATATACAGAAAATATAAAGAAGTATTTAAAAAGAGAATAAAAATACAGAAAACGAAAAAAAAGGGGGGGGGAGTTAAAGCTGTACTGTGAGTTGTGTAGTCAAGTTATCTATAAAGCGTTGTATGTAGGCTTAACATTAGTTAGAAAAAACTTTAGAAGAATATGCAGATTTCAATAATAGTACAAAAATAGAAAGCATCACACAGTGGAAAAAACTTGAAGTCACGGAATTTTGATGCCAGCTGTACCTACGTATATACTTTTCCTCACCAACATATTAGCATCTTGTCATCTAAGCTTCATCAGATGCTTAGTCAAAATGTTTTTGACTGTTTACTGGTCTAATAGAAAAACACACTCCTTGGTTGTATTTAATTTACAATGTAATCAGTTAGAGTAAACTGACAGGTAGTTCTGTAAATTTGATACTATGTTAACTTAATATGACTATTTACAACATTGAATTCATAAATGACGTGTCCATTAAAGGGTGGTTAATGATAAACAATTAAGCAAAGCATGTACCATCATGTACACGTGCTGTTAGTGGGCAGAGAGAGGTGCGCTAGTAGAATGTGTCTGCAACGAACACGTTTCGGTTCATGTGTGTGTGTTACTGACTACGTGTAAGCATCGAAGTACAATTTCCGTGTACAGTAGCTTATTTTGTTTCGAGGTAAGAAGTTTGCGGTAATAGTGTTTTCTTTTTATAGGCCTATAATAACCTCGAAAGTCTTACGTATTGCATGCGGTACGATGAATGATTTCGACATCGATCGAATTTTATTTGCGAGTGAGCCGACAGAGGATTCGCCGCCGAGTAACTCTTCTAGCTCGGGAACGGACAATGATGAGGAGTCGCCTACAACAGCTATGTCGAATAGGCCAAGTACAAATGCAGGTACGTCAAGGCAGGTGAATAAGTCATTGTCATCGGTAGTTTTGCTTGAGAAATCTCGTGAAGATGCGGATGAAGAGAAAACTGTTGATGAGTTTTCTGCAGCAAAGTGCTGTACAGCACAGTGTAATCAGAAAATTTCTCGTACGTTGGCCGAAATCAGAACAGGATTTGTTAATTAAAGGCCACCTTGAACTGTCTTCATCAACATCCGAAATTGACTGAACTCTACCAGTCGCAAAGGTCAAAACAAGACGCTAAATGAGCTGCTGCACGAGAAAGAACCTGGGAGGGGGTCGTCAGAACCTCTTATGCGTATGAATTTTGTAACACGTAGTAAAAATTACACATAACACACTTTTGCGTATGAACAGGTTAGCATAAAGTAGCTCCCCAGTTGGATCAACTGCAGATTTTTGAATGCGACAAACGACATGTTACAGAGGATGGTTTGAAGTCATAGAAACTGTCAAAAACGGGAAATCGATTTTTTATGCATAAGGCTTGTTTCTTGCAAGCCGGTCACACATCTTTCTCAGTTACCATCATTATAACCAGATACTCATTCTACTGGGACGGAAGAATAAAGGAAACAATCTTCGCAGGGATACAGGCTACCAACTCAGCATAACATAGCCTTCTGTAGTAAAAGAAAATAAACCACAATCAGCCAATCAGAAAAGCGACAATGCACACCAATCACAATGAACCTGTTGTTCAATCACACACGGATTTTCCACCAGTCACAGATGCCGTTATTCTAGCAAATCACGACGCATTCGTTTTCTGACACACTTTGGACTCTTCACACTGACCCTGAAGATGAGAACGATGTCTGTTCTCGAAACGTCGGACAATGTAGACTTCACCTTGTTGATAACCCGAAAAGAACTGTATAATATATGCAGCTGTGTTATAAAGTGTTCTTCAAAATTGCCAGAAACAATCGAAGAAAACTAGAAATATTAACAGTTTTGATTTTCATAATTTCTGGACTGTATTCCCATGTGTCTGATGACATTGGACATATACTCAGATTCGTTTTTTAAAAAATGGCCAATCAATTCAGCACATGAGAACCAACCAGATTGAGTCATTGAAGTGTAATATAATATGAGGAGTTAGTGACGCAAAGAAGGCGTGTCAGCTGCAGTTTGATCAAAATGAACACATCTGCCAAGGCCTGGCGGTGAAAAAGTTTAAAAGAACATACTGTACTGCAAGCTAGAAGGTACGTTCTGGGAGCGTAAAAGAACATTAGTAATTTAATATTTCTTACATTATAATCTGGCCTCTCAAGGCACACATTTTTTTCTGCTCTCTGCGTGCGTAGTTTTGTACTAGTCTTGAGTACGGAAATTTTAATATGAGGAGAAGTTAAGAACAGCAAACAATACTGCAGGTAAAGGGGGAGGGAGGAGTATATATGCGAGATATTCTACATTTCATAAAACATTGTTGGCACAGTCTTGTAAAAAACATGGCTGGTCTGTATTTTGTTCCTTGCTACGTAAACCTTTTGATGTTTGAGTTCATGTTACTGGTTTTGCCTCTAGCCACAAAGTTGGCAGGTAGGTCTCTAAAATGACTCCCAATTTATGTGACCTTACGGAATAGTAGTCGTGTGTGTTTAACTTTAGAATCTTAGATTATTGATTATACGTGTAGGTAGAATCACGAATATCTTGGCTTTAAAATTGCATGTGTATTCTATGTTGAGATGTTAATGGAGTTTTAATGTGTGTGGTAGAGTGAGCCTGTTCTGTTGCTTCCTTGTTTCCTTACGTAGATAATTTCCCTTTATGTATGTTTCGTATATTCGTCCCTTCAGCCAGTCAGTGTTTCATCCCATTAGTAATCATACTATGATGCTTCCTTGTAAAATCGAGTGATGCATGTAATGTGATTTTAGTCGTTGAATTAATTTAAAACCGTTTGTACACAAAGATGTGCATCTACAGAGTTGAAAATCTTGTGTTTGTTATTGATAGAAATAGGTTAACTACATGTGAAGACATTTTTTCAGGACATGAAGACAGCTAGTGCGATGTAAATGGTATCTACTTACTACTATTCAAACAATGAAATTATTATAGCGTTTTATCAGTTTATTATCCGAACTTGACTTTTTGAGTGTTTTAGTCCATCCAGTGTTTTGTATAACATGGGGTTTTGCCCTTAAAACAGGCAGTTTCATTGTAGCACTTAAACCAAACAGAAAAAAATCCTTGCTAAACAAAATAGGTTCCATCGTCTTCAATACACGTGTGCTTAAAGTGTTACAAATGTGTTTTTGCCAGTGTTGAAGTACTAAGATTCTCTTTAGGTGATATATTCCTCCAACCGCGTGGTAGACAGATGTAACATCTTTGAAGGTCTTAAACAGAAAATGGCTCGGGTACCAGAAAAAGTGTTAACCGGTTAGTAGAAGTTTTAGAGAGTGCGGTATAGTGTCATATCTGAACAGGTTAATTTTCTGGGTGATATGTACATGCTGACCGGCGTTGTCAAGCACCGAGACACGATTATTTACCAGTGCTGCTTGTTCGACTTTTTGGAGTAGTCATAATAACATTCTTCTGTTAAGACATTTGATCGTAGGAATGAATTATGGATTACCAGCATGGGTGACTAACATTTATCTGAAAGCTACCTATAACTTCTACGATTGTCGTAAATTAGTGACTGCGCGCTTCAAAATTGTTTCCTTGTACTTGTGAGGAGAGAGAAACCGATGTGCCGTGTTCCTCACATGCGGCACCCACTGATCAATCGTTTTTCACTTTCTTACGGTGTTGGACTGCGTATATTTCCGCATGATGAAATGTCAAATGTACGACACCATCATTGTTGAAGGTATCGTTAGACAGGAAAGGTTAGTCTTATGAAATTATAATCTGTTGGCACAACTGGTGCCGGGTGAGTGTCATGTCCTGGAATAGGATGATAATCCGTTGTCACAAGATGTGGAGGGTCCGGTGGAAGAGAGGTCTGAACGTTGCCATTCAGCTTTAATGACCAGGTTTATTCACAGTTTGTTATACATTAATTTCATGATATTATCAGGTCTTAGGAATGAAGAATGGGTCACGTTACAAATGACTAATATCTGGTGTAGTAAAAAGTAATCCATTATTTTGACAATAGATGGCTTCAGTGATCTGTATCTCGCGTTGTATAAGTCCGATCGGGTTCAACGAGATGGCGTTCAAACGATGAGATTGCGTACTACAAACACTGTTCAGATAGTTGTGATGAGTTGACTCAGTGTTGTGTGAGCGCGCGTCAAAATGGACACTAGCAAAGAGAAAATACGCTATATTTTACAGTTTTTCTTCGATAAAGGCGAAAACGCAAGCCAGGCGGCTGCAAATGTGAATAGTGTTTATGGTCCTGATACTGTAACAGCCAATCACGCGCAATTTTGGTTTCGTC
>JAGDQP010016136.1:26154-41171 GCA_022664845.1 Lepisma saccharinum | reverse complement strand
TGAAACCCCTATCCGGCGTATAAAGGTTAACCTCACCAACACCTGCAGCCCCTTTAGTTATAGCCCTTTCCTTAAAATCTTTCCCTTAAATCCAGAATTTTCACTGCATTGTCTAACGAGACGGGAAGAGACCATGAACATTACATTTTGAATGAACGAGATTTTCTGGTTGATTCGAAATTGGAACCAAAACTAAAAGCCTCCTTAAGTGATTTTTCCTGGTTTTCGGCAATTGCTTATTTGTCAGATATTTTCTCATTTCTGCATACATTAGATTTAAGGCTCCAGTGTAAATGTAAACTGACAATAAAAGCTACAATTTGGGCTCGCCAAATCGACAGTAAGGAATATGATTCCTTTCCTACCCTGAACGACTTTGTCGGCAAGTGAAACAAAACTTGCAAATGCAAATTTTGGAGCATGAAGAAGCATTTGCTTTCTTTGGGTTCCCAGCTCAAAGCTTAACTTCTGGATTCCTAAGAGAAAAACAATTGGATGAAGAACCTCTTTTCTAAATACTGAAAATTGTCATCAAATGAAGACCAGCTTATTGAGTTTATCTGCAGTTCCTCCTTGAAGATAATGTTTCCCAGTTTGTGTTTGATAGAATGGTAGACTTTTGATTTTATCTGCGGTCTTTGAATCCTGATGTTCCGAGAAAGGGAATTTCATATCTGATGCCTTTCGCGACTCTACTTTGAAGCCAGATATGAAAAGTTGACGGCCGCTAAACAACAACAGCGCTCTCATTGAAAAATAGTAAGAAAACATAGTTTTTACTATTGTTGCTAAATTCGCGACTTGCAGTATTGTTAGTAAAATGTAGTCAATTGTACTCTCATGTATTGAAATTGTACGTCTTTCTTTAAGCTATAGATAATGCAAAAAGATCTACTGATACTCCAAGTATAATGTTTCCTTGGTTGTAGGAGCAAGGGTCCGCAAAGGAACTCGTAAGTAATCAAGGGGTCCGCAGCATGCAAAAGGTTGAGAAACAGTGGTCATCAGTATTATGAAATTTCAATAATAGTCAATTCTTTCTATGAAAACTCTGTATACCTATTTTTTTGTATTTAGTTTCCAATGCTTGTTTATGTTTCTATGGCCTTGCATTAAAAACCTGTGTTTGCTGTTTATTCGTCTGTTAACTTTGAAAGAAGAAGAAATACATTTTATAGTAATTTAAAAAAACAATTAAAAACATTCTGCTGTTAATAATGAATATAATAATTATTATAACGAAATGTAAGAGTTAGTTTCTTAATATATATATATATATATATATATATATATATATATATATATTGGGTCTGGGGAAAAGTTCGTGGCGTTTCCCCGATAGATGGCGTCAATTGCAAATAACTCCGGAAACACAGATCCGAGCGCCACCACTAAACGCTCGTTGGAAAGTTTATACTTCGAGCGTTACTGTGAGTGCATAAACAGCGATGTCAAATTGCGCTATATTTTGCAATATTGTTACGACAAAGGGAAGAACGCTGCGCAGGCGTGTAAAAAATTTGTGCTGTGTAAGGAAGGTACTTTAATCAAAATCTACTGCGCAGAAATGGTTCGCTCGCTTTCATTCTGGTAATTTTGATGTGAAAGATAAGCCACGCTCTGGTCGTCCAATCACTGAAAAAGGTGATGAAATTCTTGAAAAGGTCCAGCAAGATAAACGTATCAGCAGTGTCGATATTGGTATGGAGCTAGGCATTGACCACAAAACTGTGTTGAACCATTTACACAAAGTAGGCTACAAAAAGAAGCTCGATGTATGGGTTCCGCATGAGTTGAGCGAGAAAAACATGATAGACCGAATGAATATCTGCAATGCGCTGCTGAAACGCTATGAAAACGAGCCATTTCTGAAACGTGTCATAACCATTGATGAAAAATGTATCACGTACGACAATCGGAAGCGTAAAAGATCGTGGAGAAGGGATGGTGAGCCGTCACAAGCGTTCACGAAGCCCGGATTGACGCCGAACAAGGTGATGCTGTGTGTGTGGTTGGGAAGTTTTGATGCATCCACCGTATAGTCCAGACATAGCACCCTCGGACTATCACTTGTTCCGATCTCTGCAGAACTCTCTCAATGGAATTAAGCTGGTTTCACAAGAAGCCTGTGAAAACCACTTGATTCAGTTTTTCAACCAGAAACCACAGAAGTTCTTCACCGATGGCATCATGGCTCTACCCGCAAAATGGTGAAACATTGTCGATAATAATGGAGCATATTTGGTTTAAATAAATTCATTTGCATCCTATAAGAAAACCAGTTGAAATTTACTAAAAAACGCCACGAACTATTTCCCAGATCCAATATATAACGATTACTGAGCGCAAGTCAGGATTTCTCTTTGCAATATTGATCAGGAAAACTGATTTCCACACTTTTGTGTGAAACCTGAAAAGTGCGGATTCACGGTTTTCACTTTACTAACAAGATCAGGAAATAAATCCTACTTTTAATATGCATTTCTGTTGTCTTCAAGCATTCATGTTCATCGGTGGCGTGGTTTCATATAGTTTCTTTCTTAAGAAACAAGATATATGATACAGTAATGGAAGTATACCTTTTGTAATTTTCTGTTGCACTCTTAATTTCATTCATTGTTTTATCTTACAGCTACATATCTGGAATCAAACATAAATAAAATATCATTTTCCCAATGTTTGACAATTTATTTATCTGGTATCATTCTTGTACAACCAGGTACAAAGGGACTTAAGCTGCTATTTTCAACTCAGGGGTAAACGATGGTCTTTTGCAAGTAAACCTGGGAATATTAAAAGAAATTGCTGCAGGACTGTTTCTCAAATCAACCCACCAATATTTATATTTCTTGTGCCCTGCACCAACATAAGAAAATAACCAATCCATTATTACAAGTTTACATAAGGTGAGTTGCTGAGAAAACACTATATGAACTACAACACAGGAAGGGAGAACAAGTCTGCTGTACAGAAAAATTCATTTACATATGCTATAGAAATGTTTAGTTTTCTACACATTCCTTCTGTATACTCTGGTATTATTTTCAGAATTTCTTTGTATTATCTACGTTAACGAATATGAATCTTGGCAAAGCATGGTGAAGATCGGCTAAATTGGACCTATAGATTCCCAGGAGTTATCTCTCATTATAAATTACGTATTCAGATTTCCTTTCACATAATTTGATTTAAACATATTGCCTTATTTAAAAAGAAAGAAAAAAAGGCAGAAAGCATAACCATTATTTCGGAATCACATTACCAAAATATGTAATGTTTTATTTCCTTTTTTTTTTTCATTCTTGTTAGTTTAAAAAAAAAAGAAACAAGACGCAACCTGTAAACAAGAACATTTACAAATGTAAAGACAATTTAAAAATGCAACCGAGGACATTTTCAATACAAAGCGTAAACGCACACAACTTAACAGTCTATGTGACACTTTGAGAGGTTTATTAACAACCAGAAATTCGCCTCTCTGAAAATGATCTAATAATATTTCCAATAATTTCGTTCAAGAAATAAATTTTCACTTATCAAAAGTAATGCGGTCTTCTTAAAGTCGCAGAATGGCACTATCGTTCGAACTGCAGCGAACAGTTTTGTGAAATAATTTGTATTTCTAATTAGTCTCCTCTTCTTGACAGTGATCACCGTATTTATTGCCTGCCACAGGTTCTTTTCAAATAAAAATATAATAGAATAGGACAAAAATGGAATGTCAGCAGATAAAAGAAGGTACTAAAGACTGAAAGGAACAGCGTGAGCTTTAACTTTGTCATTATTCCAGAAATAAAGCTAGCAAAATTTCCGTTTGTTAGCAAATAAACGATAGGGAAAAAACAAAAAAAAGTTCCCCTCTTACATATTACATAAAATGCTATTCGCAGTCATACAATCACTCGCCTTCAAGAGTACTACTCGAATGCAAAGTCCAGAGCGTAAAGAATTATTCGTACAAAACATGCTACATTCTATTGAATGCCCTCCCATATTTGGCCAGGTTTTGTTCCTTAGTCTAAAGTGTTTTTTTTTTCCTTTCTTCACAAAACTTGTGTCGCGGCTACAGGTTATATAATAATCCACAATTCTGTTTATCTCGTGCAGATGCCAATAATTACACACATTCTTACATACATACATACACACGTTTTTTTTTTAGAACTCGCAAATTCAGCCAATTTATCTATAGAAGGTGGAAATAACATTTGTACAGCGAACTTCACAACCATACCATTCAAGAATTCACTATTGGACATTCGCCTGCACTGATTACGATATCCTTTGTTTCAGACTTAAATAGATTACAAAGGAATGCTTCTGATCATTTAGTAGCACATGTACAAAAAGGACATTCAACTTTTCTTTTCGCTTACAACAACAGATTTTTTTCTCTCGCTCTCTCTATACATATATATAAAAGTAATTTAGAACGTCTTTGACTGCATATACAAGCTTTACGTTAGGATTCCGTTATAATACGAAGTAATATTCTAAAATACATTATGGACATTTATTTTTTTACCCCTGTTTTCTATCAAGAAGCATTTCTTTTAGCTTGTTACGTTCATATTACAATGGAATATTCGTACAGTAAAAAGTTGTTTTCATTCCATACTTCCTTTGCGCTACAAAAGAATTTTAATTCTGTGAACTCCATCACATAACATACGATCAAACCAACTGCACAGGTTTTACATTCATTCTGTGACGGGAAAGAGAGGGGGGGCATAGGGCGGAAAGGCTTCAAAAGTTACACAAAATAGTTATTGTATATACACACTGTAACCTATTAACAACTTAACTTCCGTTATAAAAGTAGCACTACATTAGTACTGTACCTTGCAGTACATAACAATATACAGGATGCACATAGAAAAGTCTGGCCCAAAAGTGTCTGTTCATCTGTAACTCAAGTGGCTGAAAAATAGCTGAAGGATCACAAACTGTCAAATAGATAGAGAACAGGAATAGCAACATAGTAGTTTTTCCTTCACGAAGGATTAATAGCTTAAGCAGAAAAGCTGTTTGTTTGCTGCTTGTATAGAATATGGCAAACCAAGGCCACAAAATTACACATTGATGCTGAGCATAAAAAACATTATGTGTATATGTGTATATTGTCAACTAGGCATCATATAAAGAATACGTCTTTCCTCTGAATATATTCCGTTCATGTGTAAAATTTTCCATCTTGAAGATTATTTATTACTATTCATTAGAATCCCAAAGTGCTAATACTGACAGAAGTAGTGGCAATTTCTATACATCCAAGATTGGCACTGAGTTCTTCTGTTGATACAAGATTAACTATTTGCAAAACCGTTGGCAAAAAACTCCATCACTAACTCACTATTGTCAAACTGCCTTGAGAGAGAAGAAAACATTGAGATTCTTTCCCCAACCTGGTCAACCAGCCCCTCAGCACCAAAACATCACGCAGATGGTTTACGTTCCAACAGGAATGTTGTATTCTGGCACTTCTGCAACTTTACATAGTACAGCACTGAGTCAGTACCTTAAGCTTCTTACATGCATCCCTTAATGAGTGAAAGATGATTACATACTCATCATATGATTATTTATATATAATATATATTTTTCTTCAAGTATCTATTGGCTGATATAGACTATCACTTATGTTTATTTTTCTTCAAGATCCAGACCATAGATACTTGGCACTGCTGGTCTGGTATTTTCTTGCTTGATTCTTTGTTCAATATTTCTTCTGCGACTCTATTAGCAATTGTTCACATCAGGTGGAGTGGTAAGATATTCATCAGCCCTCTTGTGAACTTCTAGAGCTTTCAGAGTGTACATGTCATGTGGAAGTTCCGATTTTCGTCTTAGCAACTGCTTTTCCTTTTCCATGTTGGTGGCCACCTTTTTCACCTGAAACAGAAAATGTAATGTTTAAAACCTGTGAGTGGCGTCAAATAAATTAACAACATATAAGTAAGACTATTATTTGGCTCGTCACCAGGTTTTCAGAAACATAACTTGACAGTTATCTATACAAAGCTTACTATATCTGTGTGTAATGCATTTATATTAACACTGAACAAAAGTTCTTTCTATTTAAAAAGTAATGGATGAGAGTGATTTTTCTGAACCTGACAAAAGAACAGTAACAAGGAGACCCCTTCCTCTGTTTCTCACCGATTGAAGTGGGTTTTGGTTGTGACGGCCCTTGTGTTGTGAGTGTGTCTCACTTTGAATTTAATATTGTCACCCCGATATGTATGTATCAATTCATCCTTTCGGAGCTTGAAATCTTTTGTAATATAAATGGAATTATAGCTACATCAAAATAAATGCCAAAATTTTCGCCATATTAAGAGCCCTCATCGGGCCCGCCCCACTTTTTAACGTTTTTCTAAATGTTCCGAAAATTAGGAGCACTATCAAAAATGTAAGCGCATAGCGGACTAGAGCTTACAAATTACTATGAAATACAATGAACAGCGATCTCGAGGAGGCTTCTTAAAGACTAATATTCAATATTCAAGAATTTGTAATTAAATAATTATTTTTAGCAATAGGATTTGATAAATGTGTGTGTTATGGAAGAACGTTTTACATGGCGCGAGGACACTAATTATATATTAGCACCAGAACTATTTACAAAGAAAGAAACAATGAGTAAAGAAGATTACGATACTAAATGAATAATTTAATAATTCTAGATGTAATTTGCCATTTTACAATACATTCCAAAACATTAAGTCTGTAAAGATTAACTACTTTTAGTAAGCAGAAACCGCATCACCGCCTTGAAGCAGATGTATAAAAGAGCTTGTACCTTGCTGTAGAATCACTTATTCTTAGACTTCGGCCCAGTTACCTGGCTCTGGGAGTGAGCAGTTAGTAACTAATAAAAGGTGCTAATGATAACCTTGTTTTAATTATATGTTTCTTTTGCCCTGACTTAGGTTAATGTTAGTATTGGTGCAGCATAGATTTGTCAGATCCGACGGCTGCATCCCTGCTGCATGTTAGATAGAGTAGGATTGGGTTCCCTTACTAATTATATTTTGCCTTTCAGGTGGACTAAACCAAATCCCACACATAGTCGGAAGAATCGAATTCAGATATAAGATAATCTGGGCGTACTCGGGGTCTATTACATGGTGGGATAAAAATGCACTTCCAATCGCTGAAGATTATATATGGTAGTGTGGGGTCAATTATTAAGATACTGAAGCTTCTTTATATTACTGTGCCGTAAGTACAGATCCCTGTTCAAATCCTGATGTGGTTTCAAGTTCTTTTTTCCTCAATTATTATTTTATTTGCTATGATTTCTTATCGCTGTCACTGCTTATATACTATTGTTCATTATCTTATACATATTCATGAATGCGCTTACAATCAAAAAGAAAAAAGAGCACTTAAAAGTGGAACGAATAATAATACCAAATCACGAAAAAAGAGAAGCCACGCCTGAACTTGAATACTGGTCTGCAACTTTACAAGCTAGCTTCTTATCCCTGTGCTATTGATAAGCAGCAACTAAACTTTCTCTATAACCTACTTACGGCGCTGCAATATAAAGCTTCAATATCTCAACAACAATAGGGGGTTATTGGCTTCCGTTACCACATACAATCCAATCACTGGAAGTGTACTTTTAACTCACCAAAAAACCCACTTCATCCGATGAGGGACAGGGCGTGGTGTCTCTTTCTTGCAAGTCTATGCGTCAACGTTTTATTTTTAAAATGCTGTTATTAGTTCAGGTGGATGCATTTTCGTTTCATGTAAAATATACGGAAGACTGGTTTTGTCCCCATATAATAATCTATAAATACGTACCAGAACTGACTTAAAAGGTCAAACAGAGGTTATATACAGATCAACATATTTACCAAAGTTGAAACTAGCAAAACGGAAACTAAAAGCAAATTGGGATTTATCTTGAGATTTCTGAAAGGAAGGACATCTACATCACTCTAAGAAACTCGTTTCGTAGACAGATTATATGGCAATTTATTTTAAAAGTCTTGACGGAAAATCGAAATGAATTTCAGCTTTCCAGTAAGGCAAACGTTTAATGTATGGTTTTCTCAATACTTGGTCGATATATAATCGCCTGACCTTTTGAGTCTTTGGTACTTAAACATGCACGAGAGATATTTATCAAACTATTATACACACATACATGGATTTTTTTGTCACATCGACTGATACTCAAATTTAATGTAGCCCATGCATTAAGGAAACTTAATTAAAAACTAAAAACTCAACTCTACTGAATCAAGTGCATTAACTTATACGCTTAACATTAGGTAAATTCTTTCTAGAATAACACACAGCGAGGGAAAATGGTTCAGTAAATAAAAGTAATTTCGAATGAAATGATAATGTTAAGAACCACACTTCATTATTATTCGAACAAGTTGTTATTTCTCTTATAGAGAATAAATAAAACATCAAATGCAAACACTACGCAGGACGAACCAATAATTCGTTACTAAAGCAGGAGTTCTTAGGAATCCATATAAAATGCCAACTGTAACAAATACATTTGCGTTATAAATCTGCTATTTTTTCCGTAAATTATTTTTAATCTCTGAGCACTAAATAATAATAATCACTAATTAATAGTAACAATATCAGCTGAGAAAGATTCAGTCTGTAGAATAATTTCCACGTCAAACAATTACTTGTTACTAAACGTAAATGTCCATTTACGAAAATGTTTTAATTCATTTACATATTTTATTTTTAAAATAGAATAAAATTTATGAATAAATTCGGTCATCCCATAAGTATGTCGGCCATTTCAGGTGTGAATAAACCAACCGAATACATCCTCGTCCTACCTTCTCTGATACAAATTCTTTCACTCTGTGGCCTGAAGTAGTCCATGAATTTCGATGCGAAAAACAAAGATTCCTTTGCCCCTCCTCGACATTTCTACAAGATGTGTTGAAGACTAAGGAACAGATAGTAATATGATGGCGTGAGGTCCGGTGAATACAGCGCAAGGGGAAACATTAACATTTCCCCATTTGAACACCTGCAACTTGGCACATGTCTGGTTTAACATTGTCGTGATGGAAAACAACTTTAGGTGTTATGGTTTCGTTTCGTGGCAGACGATGATAATGGATTACATCTCACCAAACACAACAAAATCTTGTAATGATGAAGTTCTGGTTTAGCTGCTGAGGAAGGCGCATTATCTTCGGGAAGTAGCTGACGTTTAAGCTTAATGTTATGGCTAAGAATACACTTTTCATGTCTCGTAACCAATCTACCGTAAAATGGCTCTCTTTTTCCACGAGAGAGAAGTGAAGTGCGTAAGTCCACACGCAGTTCATTTTTTTAAAGTGAGCTCTTCGGGTTCCCTCTTACGCAGTTCTGACACACAACCAAGGTGCTGTAGACGCCTACGAGCAGTTGAATGGACAATAGTACTTACAACCTCAACTTCTGACTGTGGATTGCTCACCACAGCATCTCTCTTTAAGTACATCGTTATCCAGATCAAAATCACTCTTCTTGACAAGAATAGTTTTAGAAATTTATTTTTTAACATTGTAAAACACGAATTTATGAGTTCAAGTTGCATTTCTCTGTTACAAAGGAATAGTTTATCGTAGTGCCATATCGGCGCGTAATGTTTGACTATCTTAATTTCTGGAACCACCTCTGACTTTGAAAATCCGGGCCACCTATATGGTATTTCGTGCACCTACAGTCTGTGCGTTTCTGGTTCAACAGCTTCAAGTGCCCTTGCGACACATACATGGTATCACGTTGAACGGCACAAAAGACGTCCGCTCACTGTGTCTAGCTACAGGAAGAGCTGTGCGTCTTATTAGGGGTCGTTCAAGTATTACGAAATCATTCACGGGAGAAGGGGTTCAAAGCAATGCTTACGTAAGATTCGCTAAAAACACATTAGTGTAGATTTAAAGTTTAAACACGCGACCCCTTCTAACCGTGATTTGCTTCATAATCTGATCAGATGGTGTAATTTTACTGAACATGGAGAAAACGGTAATACTTATGGAATGACTTGATTCAGCTACTTCAATTTGCTTACTTCCTCTTAATTTTATGAACAACTTAATTTACTAACTCGTGGAAGTGTATGTACTGTCATTTACTTTTAAACACTTGCTAACTGTGCAGTGCAACAGCATCTCCCTCAAATGTAAGTGTTCAAAGTATATCTAATGGTGTAGACCGCCGACACCACATTGAGATTTTAATTTCAATTATTTAAATGGAACTTTTAACGCTTTATGTTTCTGATTTATTTCCCTCAGAAATGAAATTTATAAGTTCTGTTTTAACTACTGTTTTGACAGACTGAGATATACAAATAGAGTTTATTTTTATTTTATTTACTTACTTTATATCTATCTATCTATATATATAACTTGCACTAAGGAAAGCCGGGAGGGCAATTTAAGGTAAATTTAAAACCAATGAAGGAAAAACAAAGGATAGTACTTACAGCTTATAGTTTCGTATTAAATCACACACATATTCACATATAAAAAGTCACTATATTTCGTGTATTACACGTTTTCAAGTATAGAGGAAGAGAGCGAAGTTCACGTGTTCACAAATTACAAGTTTGAAGAGACAGTGTTCAAACTTGTACTTTGTGAACTTCGCTCTCTTCCTCTATACTTGAAAACGTGTATAGGCACGAAATATAGTGAATTTTTATATGTGAATATGTGTGTGATTTAATACGAAACTATAAGCTGTAAGTACTATCCTTTGTTTTTCCTTCATTGGTTTTAAATTTACCTTATATACAGTATATATATAAATTGACAATGGACATACTATATTTTGCATACTATTAATGAACATATTCTCTCTCTATAAAACAACATTTTGCGAACTACAACACCGAAATGAACATGAAGAATCAGATGAAAGATCAACTTAAAAATTCTAGTTTCGGGAAACATGAAACAATCCCACATAAATCAATAAAATTAAAATTCCATGATGGTGGTGTGGGTCTCCATAGTTAAGATCTAAAAGATATCTATCACTAGTAAACCATGAATGAAGAACTCACCAAGCCTTTTCTTAAACTTGTTAACGTACAACCTCAGGCAATATTCTCGTATATTGCTCTTTTAATTACCATAAAACTTACGCTGACCAAGTAACGTTCATCTTTAAAACAAGAATCTGATTCAAATCACAGTGCTTTTGTGTGGCAAGTGCATTAATAAATAGAAAGGTTTCTATACGCATGTAACCAAAATTTCTCCATTCATTGCTTAAATTACATTAAGTTAATCCACTGAAACCACGCAACCCAATCACCCTAATTATATACTTGCACTGACAGTTACGTACGTTACTGTATACTAATAACGATGTAAAATGAACAGGTTTCTGGAAATTTATTAATTCATAAGTTTGAACATTCTACTTCATAGTACGTAAAGAAAGTATCATTAATGAAAACGTGTATTTAGTACCTCGTTCTAAATTTCACTACAAGAATGCAGACTATTTTTAAAATGTTTTAATTATTTCTGAAGTAAAAAATATTACTATAAATTAATTTTATTTGCTTATGATATTTTGTCTTTATATCAACATAAATTCAAATGTAGCATGAAAAAATTGCGTGAATTCAATGAACTCAGAAAAGTGGCTAAATATAGTTAAAATAAAAAACACTTATGAAGATTTACACACCAGATTCACGGAAAACAGTGCACACTTTTCTCAATAAACACTAGTACAATTACTGAATAACAATGATGTAAAATAATCTTTGGAGTGTCTGTCCCCTAGTTATTCAATGATAATATATAAAAACACTATTACATACTTTCAGCAAACATATGGGCCCTAGTCTACTAGTTGCAACATTCTGGGGTCCAGTTTTAACATGTTATCAACTTTCAGTTAATTCAAATATGCATGACGGAAAATATGATGGGTGGAAGGCTACACACTGGTTACCAATATGATTTCTAGATTAAATTAGTGAGCAACATGGTCACTGTAATTAAATGAATAAGTACATGTATTTATGTTACAACTAGGATGTTACATACGTTCGTGACCCCTTGACGAAAAAAATAAAATGCTCATATCGAAGAAAATAAGTGGTGAACAAGCTAGATGGGGGAGAAGTTCGATTCCCTCCAGTTCTCGGATTTTTTGGGCCGGAATGTTCTCCAGAAGGAACCTCCTTTTCCAGTTAACTAAAGCCAAGTACTTTCGGACCAGAGCTACACATATTTGATCGAGTTGTTACTAGTAGAGATCGGCGCTGATAGCGCGACCATCTGGAACTAATTCAAAGTGGATCACACCTTCGAATTTCCACCATACAAACAACATCACCTTGTGCTCTACTTCCGTGTTTGACCACAGTTTCAGAAGGTAGCCAGGATTAAGCCACTAGTTTCTGCAGATTGAATTGCGGCAAAAGGTCTAATTTTGATCGCACGTTACAAATGGCTTGATGTCTTGGTCACCAATCCTCTGATCGAGCACTGACGACTCACTTCAAACCGCCTTTGCGCTTGTCCTTAGCTCAGCTCATAGGGTACCACTCGACAGCCCCTGTTGACCTTACCGAGCTCGACGAGTTTTAGATTCATGGTGGTATTTGAAGTACCCAGGTCACCCGACAATCTGCACGTGCTTGTTTGGATACTCGCTTCTTCGGCTTGGCGTACGACCTCTGGATCTAAGGCACGGATCTTTCTAAGCGTGGTTGATCTTGAAGGATGGTGTCTCCTACAGTGAAGCGCTTGAGCCATTTTTTGATGGCAGTTAATCCGACAGTACATGGGCCTTCTACACCAGAAATTTCAACAACTGTGGTACTATCCTCTTTTTTTAATGGAACGTAGTAACTGCTCTCACGGCAAATTTTTTAACCATATTCAGAAAAGAGAAAAATGTTAGAAGGACAACTAATCATGACAAATGAACAAGAAATTCGAAATCTACAATAAAAATTGCTATATAGTTTCTTCCACAGCATGTGAACCTTCGTCCTTTTCCTGAAACAAAATCTTTTAACAACCCACAGGGCACGTGCTTCTAACCGCATTGTAAGTATTGGCAGATGAACGACGTTGCCAACCTTAATAAAAATAAAATCTTACTTTTACCAAAAATAAACGCCTCGCCAAAACTTTATCCTTTGTGAATAGTACAGAACTCCCCCTTCAAAAATTCATTAGGAAACATGAAGTTGATCTGAATGAGGAACAGTCGGTAAAATGCTTGACTTGTAATCGAAGAGACCCAGGTTCGATTTCTGGTGCCGGCCATCCTGACTGATGTTTTCCGTTTTTCCTCGGTAACATGTCGATAAATGCGTCCTAGTTATTATTATTATATTCGACTATCGTTATTACTACTATTATTAGAGATACTGGAAACTCGTAATAAATATCGAGTGAAATCGTCAATCTTATCGAATTCAACTTTCTTCTTTGTTGGACTTTGAATTTCTCTTATTGTCGATTTACCTGTCGCCGCTTCCGTTAAAATATTAATGTTCTTGCTCGTCAATACCCCTTTATTGTCTACAACACCACGCATAAAATCACGTACATTTCTGACTAATTTCACAGTTTGCTTTCTTAACTTTGTTCCTTTTCCAATTACACTATATATCCTTCTTCTTTGTTGGTGTACATTGCGTAGAAGGTCCAGCAACAGGCTCTCTATCTGCACTTCCACCAGACAGCCATGATCTAAAAAAAATCGATATTCTGCTTTTCTTATCCTGACGCACAAACTCGAACTAAATTTCTAGAGGTGTAAAACCCTGCACAAAAGCAGGAGGACAATAAATGTTTTACAACACGACCCTGTCATTTCCTTCGCGCGGTAGGGGTTTTCTGGGGGAAGTGCTTTGGAAAAAAGGTTCTCAAGAAATAAAAAGAACTGTATGTAAGTACATTTGCACAGTAAGAAGTATTCAGCAGGAGCTGAAAAAATAAATAAATAAATAAACGATAATAAGGACATCAATAGCAGGTCACCAACTTATGTAACACCCTGGTAACTGAACAAAAAGAAGTGATTGTTAATTTTTTTTTACACAATATACGAAGGTAAATCAAATGTACAATCAATTTTTTTCTCCCTCTGAAGAACGAATGAATGTACACGACTGAAACAAAGTAAAAATATTTACGTATATTTACCTCATCACCTCGTTCCTTTACTAACTACTACAATGAGAGAAACCTATACCCAGTATTCTAATCACGAAAATGTGAAACAGACAGCGATTTTGCAAGGATTTCGAGAATAGTTCGGGAAACAAACATTACTGGTGTTTTAATGGGATGAAGCATTTGCCAGTGGACGTAATGTATAAAACAATGAAGTGACAGAAGGGTTCGTTTCCAGCTTGCTTCGTACTGGAATCAAGAAACCGCCAAATCTGGGCAAAAAGTCAGTAAATGTGAAGATACTACGTAGAGAAATGACTTCTTTGAATATTTGAAAAATGTTAATTTAAGAAAAAGTAGGGGAAGAAAGTTGTTTATATTTGATTTACCCTCGTAAGTTAGAACATGCACAGAAAAATTGGATGCTGGCCTAGGAAGGAATAGAAACCAAGTCTTCCGATCGAGACGAAAACATCACATGCAGACAACTTGGTCATGTCATCTGGTAACTGATAGATACTGTGGGTTCGACCACCCAATCCCCTCGCTAATGGCCCAAAGACTAATTTTTCTGTGTATTTTCCAAAGCAATGAATGTAATACAAGTAAACTTCCATATCTTCAATTCTACAGACGTGCTCTATCCAAAAATGCATATGCCAAAATTTTGCAAGGGCTGAACGAAAGATTCTCCAAAGAAAGTAATGGATTCCTAGAAAACCTCTGAAGTAAAAATTGGTCAAAAGGAACATGAATGATTTTTATGGGTGACGGTGACACCCGTAATCACCGGCATCCAACAGGTCAATGATATTCTCTCTCGTTGATAAACGATAAGGAAAACGTTTGTTGAATGTACAATCAATTGGGGGCACT